>JAGFPH010006443.1:31637-48800 GCA_018207615.1 Philaenus spumarius | reverse complement strand
CTATAAATAGTAGTTTTATCTTAACCTCTACACATTCCGTGTATTTCGAGTTTTTCACAATCCGAGGTACTCTCGGTCCCATTCAACTCGAAATATCGGGACTCTACTGTACATCTAAAGGGTATGTCTATAAATAGTTTCCAAGGTGGACATTTATAGAGAAAACACCCTGAAGGTGAATTTATAAGGTATTCTACAAAAACTGACTAAGACTAGACCTATAGGATTACCAAATCAAGACAGTTGAATAACAAAAGTACTTACTTTGTAATAATTTTACCGTTACGATCAAACACAACGTTAGAGTTGTAGAACAGAGATTGATCAGAAGGACAACCAGGATCTGAAGGAACGCATTTCGCTATTTCATCGATGTTGATTACTAAATACAGATTAGCTTCTCTCGCTGCACATGATAGTCGTTTCAAAACCTGCGGGAAAAAAATTAATATATTAGTGGGCTAGATATATCAGTCAATAAAGAAATCAGAGATAGCTAGGCATATACTTCGTTGCTTCTCGTCTGTAATGTATGTGATACAAAAACGAGAAGTAAATTAATTTTAAAATAACCTAAATAGTATTATGTACGTTAAAATGTAATAATATTATATAATTTGTAAAGAGATTTAATAAATGATCAAAATTGGAAAAATGTAGTTCTTTGAAATAGTATTTTTTAATCATACAAGAAATGTCATTTAAAACAAGACTGTTAATTCACTTCATAAACAAACCTCTCAACCTCAGTCGTAAGTGCTTGCGTGGTGGCTTTAAATGTGTCTGAACTCGTACAACAAGAGCAGCAAAAAATTGTCTGTGCTTTTCACTTGATTGTATACATCACCATTTAGTTTGATTGTGTTTCCTGTTGTATACCGGAAAAATGTTAAGTAGAACAACTTAGTTAAATTTTACAAAATGCCAACAGATTATTTTTTCAATTGCTTACCACAGCTTTCCCTGTCTTGTGAACTTGTTTTTGAGTAAAAAAGTAAAAACATGGTAACGATCGATTGTTAGATGTTTACTTGGTGGAAGTTAACATTTTTTCATACATATTTGTTTTCGCCATTCCGACTATTGATTTTATTATAATAATATTACGACTTACCGTCACAATAGTCTAATTTTCCTTTTTTTTCTTTCTACGGCCGTTTCGGTTATTCAACCATCATCAGGATTGCTGGGTAGTTCCCGTTGTCAATATTTAAAATACATAAAAAGATATACACATACACAAAACACAACACATAACTTTCACTGTGCATCTTTTTCTGTCCCATGTAGTAGGCCTACTGTCAAGATGCGTACTGTACATTTTGTCTAACCTGTATCGGAGGTAGGTGGGAGGGATTCTTATCTAAACTAGATATTATTGTGTCATAGATTATATTAGAGTCAAATTTTAGTTTCTCGTTCAACAATGAACTAATATCATTTTTTTAATCTGTTTATATATTTCGAACTCTTCTAGTGCGTTCATTAATTTCCCTTTTTACAATGATGCAATATTGTTAATGATTTTTCAATGACGGAATATTTGTGATCGGCCTCAATTAAATGTTCTGTAATTTCGATTCGACTTTTTCTGGATTAGCCGACTGTGTCGCTGTTGGAATGTGCTCTTTAAATAATTTCTTAAAAGACCGGCCTGTTTGTCCTATGTATTTTTTTGTACAATCTGAGCATGACAATTCATAAATACCTGTACTGTCGAATTTGTCATCGTATCTTTTCTTTATATTTATGGTGCTTCGTAGATTATTTTTTGTTTTATAAGCAATGATATATCCCTGTTTTTTTTTTTTTTAATATATTCCCAATAATATGTTCCAAATCTCTGTTATAGTCTAGTACGACGTATTTAACTTTTTCTCTGTTTCTTTTGTTTTTATTTTGGTGATTGTATTCTTGTTTTTTATACAATCTGTCAACAATATTTGGGTTATATCCATTTTTGACGGCAATGTTTTTTATAATATTTAGTTCTTCTTGAAAATCATTATGGTTTAATGGTGTGTTTCTCAATCTGTGTATAAGGCTATTATATGCTGCTAGTTTGTGCGATATCGGATGATTTGAGGTAGCGTGGATGGTGTGATCAGTCTGTGTGGGTTTCCTGTAAATCTTGAACTGGTGTTTTTCATTTAATTTTGTTATTGTTACATCGAGGTAATTGATGCTATTATTTGTTTCTATTTCAGTTGTGAATTTTAAATTTGGGTGAATATTATTTAAGTATACTGCGAATTTGTTGATTTGTCTTTTTGTGCCCTGGTATAAAACTAATTTGTCGTCTACATATCTATGGTAATATCCTATATTTTTAAGATGTTTGTTGCTATCAGTAATTATATTATTATTTTCAACATGATTTAGAAATATTTCCGCCATGATGCTTGAGAGTGGGCTTCCCATGACTAAGCCATTGTTTTGGCTGTAATATTCATTATTAAACTGGAAATAATTTTGAGATAAACATATGCTCAGTATATTGGATAATTCTGTAATTTGATTTTCGCTTAAACATTTGTTGTTCTTTAATATTTTTGTTAATATGGCTATGGTTTCTTTTAAAGAGATATTTGTGTATAGATTCGTTATGTCAAATGATACCAGATTTGATCCGGGTTTTATCTGTATATCTTTTATTTTTGTTATAGATCGTACCTGTTTTTAAGACTGTAATTTTTGTTAAAATTCATGTTCATACGGATTATTTTATCTAGAGTTTTTGCTATTCTGTAGGTTTTTGCACTCTTGAAATTAACAAGTGGTCTAATTGGATGGTTGGGTTTATGTATTTTTGGTAATGATGTTAGTATAGGTGCGTAAGGGTTTATCATTTTGTTATATTTTTTGTCATCCTTACTTAATAAAAATTTTGATGCATTAATTACATTCTTAATTTGTTGGTTGTAAATTTGTGTTGGGTCCTTTTTCAATTTAACTATATCGTTTTCATTAAAAAACTGTCTTGTATTTTTTACATAATCTGTTTTGTTCATAATTACAGTTGTACTGCCTTTTTCAGCTTTTGTTATTATGACATCATTAGTTTTGGTTTTGTGACGAATTTTGGATGCAATCATTTGATCATTGTATTTGGTTAGATGCTTAGATTTGTTATCAATCTTCCTGATGACAGTATTTACTTTATCGTTTATTAATACTCTCGAATACAGTTTTGTTTATCTTTGGGTAAAGACTGGATAGCGGACTCTGTACTTATAAGAGCGTTCTTTAGGTTGTTCTGTTTACCAACTACGTTATGTTTAAGACCTTTATTCAATAGATCAATCTCTTGATTATCAAAGTTTAAGTCCGTCAAATTCATGATATGCGGGTAAAATGTGTGTTTGCATGGGATAGGTTCGGTTTGTATTAGTTTCCCCTCCGTCAGATTAATCGTGTTCCTTTTCCTTGTTATTTCTGGTTTTATTTGGTTCTCAATTTCTTGGAATAATGAACTAATTTTCAGCGTTGTGTACAGTGCCCGTTAATTCTAAATGGGTTCTATATAATAATTTGATCGGCTTCAATTAAATGTTCTGTAAATTTCGATTCGACTTTTTCTGGGTTAGCCGACTGTGCCGCTGTTGGAATGTGCTCTTTAAATCATTTTTTAAAGGACCTGCCGGTTTGTCCTATGCATTTTTTGTACAATCTGAGCATGACAATTCATAAATACCTGTACTGTCGAATTTGTCATCGTGTCTTTTCTTTATATTTAAGGTGCTTGGTAGATTATTTTTTGTTTTATAAGCAATGATATATCCCTGTTTTTTTTATATATTCCCAATAATATGTTAAAAATCTCTGTTATAGTCTAGTACAGAACATTATAGTCTAGTCTGAAATTTACAGAACAGTTAATTGAGGCCGATCACAAATATTCCGTCATTGAAAAATCATTAACAATATTGCATCATTGTAAAAAGGGGAAATTAATGAACGCATAGAAGAGTTTGAAATATATAAACAGACTAAAAATGATATTAGTTCATTGTTGAACGAGAAACTAAAATTTGACTCTAATATAATCTATGACAAAATAATATCTAGTTTAGATAATTTTGAATCTCTCCCACCTACCTCCGATACAGGTTAGACAAAATGTACAGTACGCATCTTGACAGTAGGCCTACTACACGGGACAGAAAAAGATGCACAGTGAAAGTTATGTGCTAAGTGTTGTGTTTTGTGTATATTTATATCTTTTTATGTATTTTAAATATTGACAACGGGAACTACACAGCAATCCTGATGATGGTTGAATAACCGAAACGGCCGTAGAAAGAAAAAAAGGAAATTAGACTATTGTGACGGTAAGTCGTAATATTATTATAACATTTTTTCATTTAAAAAGTTAGTATAGGAGAAGAAACAAGTATTTGAAGTAAACTAAAGTGGTTCGATGGAATAATAAGAACAAATTATTATATTGATAACGAACATCGAAAAAATCATGTGTGTATGATGCGGTTAAGCCAGGAAAAATAACATAAACTAGGCCTAACTTATAATTGTGATGCTTAGCTGGTTACCAGAATCAGCTGTTTTGTCTTTTATTTTATGAAGTTGGTTGCTATGGTAAAAATTAATTTTTGTAGGTCATGGCTTCATAAGTTTCTTACATACATGATTTTTCCATACAAAACGCTTAAACAAAATTAATGAAAGCTTTTTGATCACATTCATGGCTGTATAAGCTAATATCCCATTTTTCCTGCACGGAAAACATTTTTTTTTTTTAAATTATACAAACAAATACTTAGCAGTGTTTCCATGTCTTTGAAATTGAATTATCACTTATCTATATTTTTTTGTTAAACTAGAGGACCCAGCAATACTTTGCTATTGCTTAATTTAATTTTAAGGATAGTTGTTCCAATTTATTACATTGACATAAGTAATCGAATTGCAAATGGGTTTTAAGCCACTTAAGAATAATACTACACAAATTTAGGTTCATAGTTTTTACGAAGTTAGTGCAATTTTTATTGTATATGGGTAGGTAGCTACCCCATTTTAATCTCTTTGATTGTAGTAACCATATTATGTTCTCCAAAAAATCCTAGTAATATATGTGTAAATTGCGAAATTTTGGTGAAATTAGTTGAGCAGTTTTTGAAAACATAGAAAAAGTAAATGTATTGATTATTTTTGAATTTTAAGAATAGTTATTATATTGCATCACTTTGACTTGAGTAATCAAATTTCAAATGGTTTTTTAAATCACATAAAATAATATTAAATAATTTTAGCTTGTAGGATGTTAGTTTAATTTATATTTATTGTATAGGGGTAGCAACCCCATTTCAATCCCTTAGAATGTAGTAATTGTAACGTCTAAACATCCTTCGTAATGATAGACCTATGGATAAACTGTGAAATTATTAATGAAATAGGACAAATAGTTTTTGAATCTATAGAGGACAGAGAAAAAAAGAAACAAACATTCGTGCAATACATTTCTTGAATATTGTGCAAAAATAAAAATAGGCTACATCAAACTTACCAATTTAACGTAATTTTTAAACAACGCCAAATAACTAATGTAGGCCAAGTAACAATGGACAGTGAACATATTTTATTATTTTTTTCTAACCCCTTGTATATTTTTGAAAAGCCGATTACATTGTTTTAACTTTAATTTGGTTCATATTAAGCTATACCGTACGCGCTTTACGTACAATTGCTAAACCATCAAGTATTTTACAGTTAAATGCGTGGCACAACTCTGCATTCATTTTATTCGTGTAGTTGTAGGCCTAAATGAATTGACGTCGTGAGCATTTATGTACTTTATTTACATCTTGTTGATTCATATTTTCAAATAAAATACTTGCTAAATCATACACACATGTGAATGAACTGGCTTTTAAAGAAATATTTTATTAATAGCTAACCCCGACAGGCATTGTCCTGTACAAATTTCAATAAATTTGTTTGTGATCGTTTTGTGAATTTGTGATAAGCTGTTAAAAAATGGTAAAAATGATAAAAAAAACGATTTCTCAGTTATTATTTTATGTATTAACGATTGGAAATGGTTATTCAATTTGAGGAGTACATTTTAGAAGGATGGTGATTGGAAACTTTACATGCGAGATGAATTCTATCGGCAGTACAAATGCTTGAAATGTGTGATGTGTATGGAATGTGATCGACTTGGAACCATGCGGTTTTGTTCCAAAATTTAAGTAATAATCGAATTAAGTAAGATTTTCAAATAAACAGTCAAAAGAAAGAAATGCTTTAATTTGAGTGGTTTGCCGTGACATCACTGTTTGCTTCATTGCAATGCTTTATGATAAATAATCTTTTTTTGTTTTATTGTCTGGAGTGTAAACAAAGCTGATGGTTTTCCGACATGGGAACAGGCAAATGTTTACATTAAGTACATATATACATATGTTAAGTCATTTGGATCTAAATGTTTGACTTATATTACAGTAAACCTTTTGTTTGTTTTACCTAATCTAAACAAACTGATAGTTGTGAAGAATAATTACCTGATTATAATTTAGCCAAATTGGACATTTACAATAGTTAACTATGTATCCATATATGTTAAGACATTTGGATCTAAATGTTTGACTTAAAATACAGTACACCTTTTGTTTGTTTTACCTAACCTAAACAAACTGATAGTTGTGAAGAATAATTACCTGATTATAATTTAGCCAAATTGGATATTTAAAATAGTTAACTATGTATCCATATATATTAAGACATTTGGATCTAAATGTTTGACTTAAAATACAGTAAACCTTTTGTTCGTTTTACCTAATCTAAACAAAGTGATAGTTGTGAAGAATAATTACCTGATTATAATTTAGCCAAATTGGATATTTACAACAGTGTGAACTATGTACCCATTAGGGATGGGTCGATTCTCGATTCCAAAAGTCGATTCCACCGATTCTCGGCACTGGAATCGGCATCAAGTCGATTCCGTGAAAGTCGATTCCGATTCCATCGATTCCGAGCTCGGCCACCACCAATCTCTGCAAATACGTTCGGTACGCCGATTGCCGCGGCCCCGGTTTATATTTCCTCGTTATATTAGTCGTTAAATCCCATTTCATTCCAATATGAAGTATTCAGAGAATCTACACTGCACCAAAGTAATAGAGTAGCCGAAGTAGCCGTAACGTTACTTCTAGCCGTTAGTAGTGATTACTAAGTGTGTTTGCAAACTAGGGATGGATCAATACCGATACCTATCAACAAAAAGCTGAATGTTCATGGAAGAAATTAACGCCCGAACACAATTAGCAGTAATTTCATGAAATATTGCTGTTAAAACGTAATTTAATATAATACAGTGAGTTTTCACGAAAGATGACGAAACCCGAATACAATTAGGCAAAATGTATGAAATATCGGTTAAAAAACATAATTAAGTACCACAGTGAATGTCCGCAAAAAAAAAAATCGTTGCCCGAATACAATTTGTGCCAAATTTATGCCATTGGTGAAATATTATTTAAAATAAAATGATGAATGCCCGCAAAAGAATGCGACATCCGAATATTATTAGCGCTAACTTCATAAAACGCCTGCATTCGATCGCAATTATACAACAGCGTATGTCCGCGAATAAACCTACTCCTGAGAACAATGGAATGTCCGTATAAGAAATTGTTACCCAAATACAATTAACCTAGTCCAATTTAATAAAAACAATACGTTAAATACAATATCGTTAAAACATAATTTAAGTACCACAGTGAATGCACGCAAAAAATCGATGCCCGAATACAATTTGTATCAATTTTATGACCATGAACTACCATTGGTGAAATATTATTTAAAATAAAATGACGAATGTCGTCAAAAAAATATGACGCCGGATATTATTAGCGCTAATTTTAGAAAACGCCGGCTTAAACCTTAATTTAAATTTCAACGTCTAAGGTTCGCAAAAATGTAATTTAGATGACAGTTGTAAAATTCGGAAAAAGTGGAAATTAAATGCAACTATTTTCGGGAATTAATAACAAGTAAAACAAAGGCATTCCGTTGGGACTCCTACAAAAATCATAAATCACGGGTAACGTAAGTCCCAAAATTGTAGAAAATGTTTTACCCGACCTAAAACAAATAGAATTATTACTTTAAACTTTCGTTACCGATCTATAAAATGTGTTAGTTTTCGTCACAATAGACACCCTAATTCTATAAATAAACACGATAAGAAATGAATCCATAACTGGTTGACCTTGAGCCTACCTGACTTGACTTCCTGTGTACAAATAACAGTCTACGCATGAACAAAAATAAAACAAGAAGCGTTTACTTCAAAGCTAATAATTGCCTAAACTTTTTAGTGGGGAAAATGTCTACTTACATCAAATTAAGAATGTTTAACATTTTCCCTATTAATATTTATTTTATATGGATTTTCTGTTCTTGAGTTGTCCTTAAAAAGGTAAACCCCTATTCTCCCAGTTATAATCTGTCACTCATATATCACTGAGGATGACGACTTTGTCGTTGAAACGCGTTTGATAAATAAACCTATGTGAGTGAGAATAGTGTTATTTAAATTTTTTAAATATAAATTCCTTCTCACCCGTCAAGCTCAAAGTGTATTTTATAAGAGCTTTAAATAATTGCAGAGATGCGATGGAGCCTTTAATAATTGCGGATATGCGTCGGAGCCTTAAATAAATGTTGGAATGCAACTGGTGTCTTAAATAATTGCGGAGGTGCGACGGAACAATAACTAATTGCAGAGATGGCTTAAAAAAAAGTGTGCCCATGTGATAACGATGACGAGAGTTTAATCATTTTTCACCATGCAAAAAGTGCCCAACGCGCCTAAAGAAGTTTTCACTTCAAAAATGATAGTTGTGAAGAATTAGCTTGATTCTAAATAAGCCAATTTTTTGCAAAATAACCGTGTTTTTGTTCATTGTAGGCCTAACATAAAATTATGTTCAGTTTTTTATCAAAATAAGTAGGTAGTTTAATTTATAATATATGACAACCGATGAGTTGAATTGAATTATAGCCTAATACATTAAGCATATTTTGTTGATTTTTGTTTGCTTTTAGTTTGACAATCTAACCTAAAAAAGCTGTAGGTTTTGAAGAATAATAAACTCATTATAAATATAAATGCTAAGTAAAGTTGCTATGGTAATGAATGTAAACAAACATGTGTTGCTAAGCATTTTATCAGAACAGCTGTTTTCATGAGTTATGGCCTTCAATTCATAGAAAAAAGAAGGTTAATTTTTTTCCGAATTTGAAAATTTTCCGGGAAACTTTTCAAATTTTTCTTTACATAAAAATCTAATTTGGACTATTACGAACAATTTTATTTGAAACAAAAAATAGCCAAATTGGTCCAGCCATTCTCAAGTGATGCGCTTACAAACGAACAGCATTTCATTTTTATTATACAGATTATCTGCCGTTTAATAGTTGATTTGTAAGGAATTCAATAATACTATGTTTACTAAATATTTATCATTAATTCCATGATGCTTCCTATTTGTCTTTTCCCATTCTTTTCCTCATAGCATCAAGATACCAACTAAGAATTTGCAAACGAATAAATTTCAATTAATTTTGTAAAAAACAAATGGTTTACTTTACAAATGCAATTAGTAGAATTTCTAAAACAGATCATAATATTAAAGCACAAAGTAAATCAAATGATATACATTAAACTTCCTCTTTAACAAGAACATAAACAAAATATTTGTCAACTTCTGACACTCTGAGTAGGAGAAAGCAAACAACTTCTATAACAGTACCAAATTTTTGGTCAGTGTTAAAAATGGTCAAAAAAATCATCTGTGACACAAAGGCAGACAGGTAGCAAAGGCACGTCTGTTTGTAAAATTCTTTTATTTTTACTGAATGTTAAAAATACTGTTGTACTTACCTCAGCAGAATCAGTATCATCACAAGGAGTCACATCCAGTTCTGGAAGTTTGGTTAGATAAGAAAACATTTTATCTCGCACTATCGGTATATCTATAGAGGTTAACCCGCATTCAGGGAACACCAATATGTCCACAGCCTGGTAAATAAAAATGTTTTATTTAGTAATTTGAGTAACTGTTTTTAAATGTCATGTTATATTTTTTTATTAATGATTTTATACACATTCCTAATAAAGTGTCCAGTTAATTAACTAAATTCTAAAACAAAGATCTATATCAAAGCCCACTAAAGAATACCGTTGCGAGACGGCCAATAGGATGGGCGCGCAGCGTTGCCATATCTACTAGCCTCGAACACTCCTGGTATTTACCGCTCGAGGCTTGATCGCACAGTTTAAAGAATTATAAATGTGTTGAGTCAGCTGCAGTCAGTTAGAAGCGTGGGAAGAACGTGATAAATTCGCACTACGGCGATTGGAGCGTTCAAGGTCTCAGTGTACACAAGCCCATCCCTCAACGGTATTCTTTAGTGGGCTTTGATATAGGCAGGTATTTGAACTCGGGATCCAAGTCATACCACTTTGGTCCAATGTCCTCTCATTTGAATTGTTTGTTGGTGTTAGTGAACATGTTTAGATCAATACCTTTATAACATTAACTACCCTTAGACTTGAAATTTATTTTGTAAATGGTTTGTTGTTCTAAATATGTAAATATTACCAGCTTTAAAAAAAAAGTCCCTTAATGTATGTTACCCTCTCAGTAAATGATGTAACTTACAAGCTCATTAAAGACGTGTTTACTAAATATTATATTTCATTAATATGTATAAATACTCACGTGTAACGCTGCAGTATTGATAATGTCAATATATCTGTCTGCATTTCTCAAGATCAGTTGTTGTGGAGTCTCAGTTGAGTTAAGCAAACAAGGACTATATTCAACAACTCCGGCTTTATAGTAAGAGCCTGTATCCCCATTACTATTAGAAATGTAAAGCTGAATGAGAACCTAAAATAAACATAACAAGAATTTCTTAGTACATGTATACATCGCACATGTTGTTACCACAATATGTATTTTGGCGATTATAAACATACATTTTTGAATTATCTGCTTTCATCCTTATTGGACGACTAGGCTATACTTTGAACAGAAAAAAAAGTTCAAACTAGGTAGTGATTTGCATATTTAATGTGTGTATTACTTTCTCACTATACTATAGTATAGAGAAAGTATAGTGATTGCAAAAAAAATCGATGTTGAGATTTTTGTGGAAATATCCGTTTTGGGACCCCCTGAGTCCAAAAAAGTGGTTTTTACAAAATGTCTGTCTGTATGTCTGTATGTATGTATGTCTGTATGTATGTCTGTATGTCTGTATGTAGACAAAGCTAGAGAGAAAACTATTCGATCGATTTCAACCAAATTTGCACCAGACATGTCCAGTACGCCTGTATAGATGCACAAAAAAGGGTTTTGAACAATTTTGAAAAAAACCTCCTTTTTGGCCAAAAAACCCCCAAAAATACAGTTATTATTTTTTTATAAAAAAACGGCTCTAACGATTTTGATAAAATTAGGCTTATTTGTAGCCTTTAATGTGCCCTACCATATAAAAAAACCCGCATCTTTCTAAAAATTCTCGTTTAGCTAATAATAATAATAATAACTGATTTTTGGGGGTTTTTTGGCCATAAAGGGGGTTGTTTTTCAAAAATTTTCAAAACCTTTTTACGTGCATCTATAAAGACCTAATTGACGTGTTTGGTGCAAATTTGTTCGAAATTGATCGAATAGTTTTCTCTCTAGCTAATAATAATAATATTAATTAGTTAATCACCTACTTTAATAAAAGAAAGCTAGAGAGAAAACTATTCGATCGATTTCAACCAAATTTGCACCAGACATGTCCAGTACGCCTGTATAGATGCACGAAAAAGGGTTTTGAACAATTTTGAAAAAACCCCCTTTTTGGCCAAAAAACCCCCAAAAAATCAGTTATTATTTTTTTATTAAAAAACGGCTCTAACGATTTTGATAAAATTTGGCTTTTTTGTAGCCTTTAATGTGCCCTACCATATACAGAAACCCGCATCTTTCTAAAAATTCTCGTTTAGCTAATAATAATAACTGTTTTTGGGGGTTTTTTGGCCATAAAGCGGGTTGTTTTAAAAAAAATAACATAACCATTTTACGTGCATCTATGAAGACCTAATTAACGTGTTTGGTGCAAATTTTTTCGAAATCGATCGAATATTTTTCTCTCTAGATAATAATAATAATAATAATATTTATTAGTTAATCTCCAACTTTAATAAAAAAAACTCTCCTACCCCACCCTACAAGTCACAGTGAATCTGTTTAGTAATTTAAATGTATTTGTGAGAAAGTATGTGCCAGTTCCTGGTACAGTTTATTTTCATTTTAGTTCAGCAAGTTGACTAGTGTTAGGGGTAGATTTTACGACCCTATGTTGTCCCGGGTTCAAACTCTAATTTAACATGTTAGTAACAAAGGGACAGATTAATGATAATGCATTCAGTGGTTCAGTGGTAATACTTATTTCTATATATTTACTCATACAATACAATAGAAATACATACGATTTGATACATTAGCCTACACTTATGATCTGCACACATTTCCTTTACTAGATACTACTTTCGTATGACAGACTGAAACAAGAACTCGGTAAACAAAGCTACTGAATTTACTTTAATTAAACTTTCCCGTTAAACTTTTGACTCCAAACTCAATGTGATAACGATAGACTAAGTACTCTGTCTACTCACTCAAATCTCGTTTTACTGCAGAACCGGTTTCGTCCTTCAATCTCGTGTAGACTTCTCGTGTGTTGGCTTGTCTCGTGTTATCCAGCCTCCGACCCTTAGCTTCACAATACTTGGCCAAATCTCGGCCAAACGTCCCTAGCTAACTGGCCTAGCTCCCGGCCCCACACTTTAACAGACTGGGCCCGAATCTAGATTAGGGTTATGTTTATATAACCCATCTAACTTCCGTGTTGACAAACTACACTGTTCTTACGTGCAACACAAAAACACTTCCGCCAAGCTCATCCTTCCTTATTATGCTTCCTTATTTACCTCCATCTGTCTCACGCAAAGTAATATCTTTACACTAAACATACTAACTCTAATACTGAATATAACTAATATATATCTTTTATTACATGCCCTATCAATTCGTAACAATACGCCTCCTCTGAAAAATGTCGTCCTCGACATTTGTCCTACATTTCCTTCAAGGGGTATTTTTCTAAAAACATTTAAAACACATACATACATTCACTATACAGATCTACATTATTATAACAAAATTTACAGAACACACAACATATAAAACGTCCAATGCTTGGGGGAAAAAGAAAGTTCGGAGAAAACTGGGGTGTGGGAAAGGAATCAGGCGCACTATCCAGATAGCGACCCGCTAACCGCTGACTAGGCATAAAACACATTCCGAGATCCCGTAGCCACCGACCGCTCCCTCTACACAGTGTCTGCTATCCGCTGCCATGCCCGCAACATCCAAGGTAGAGGTTCCTGAAGAATGGTCCTAGCAGATCCGCCCTCAGTTCCGTGGCCGCCGCTGCTGCTGCATCCTTTCCGTGGCTTTCCTCATATCTGGTATGGCATCACATCATGGATCGCAAGTATCACTGTAGCCATGTTAACCCCCTTCAACAAACTCAAAAGTTATCATTTTAATGATGGCATTTTTAACTCTCACTCATAGTCCAAATCTTCTACAGTCCAAAAATCAGAGTAAACGTCATACCTAAGCCCTTGATATACCACATTGAGGAAATCATCCCTTATATACAAAATACAAGTCCCCCGCCAAACAACATAGCTCAGAATTTTACCGACACCATGGTGCACTCTGTCTTACAATCTATTATAACCCATTATACACATAATATAACATAGTACATATAATTCAATAAACTTAGCAACATAACTTATGACTAAAATACAAAATATAAAAACGCAGACTACCAACAAAGAAACAAGAAAAACCCACAACCAACGCTGCTCACTCGGAAGTATTCATGACATTTTCCTTTAATCTTGCTACATGCCCATTTTTTGGCTTCAATCACCCATGCTTGTACATAGCAACCTTGTAATTTTCCCGCAAGATCTTACATGGTCCCGAATAGTTCCGCGCCAATTTGTCATGCTTCCTCGGCTCCCGAACAAACACATGCTTCCCTACACAGTATTCTACCCCTTTATATCTGTTGTCATTCCGCTTATACCGCTTGACCCGCGTTCGCACCATAACCCGAGATAAATCCTTTCGTGCCTTGGGAATCATATTCCATGTTGTTAATGGTTTATCAAAATTCCTTAAACCTTCAACCATAGGTAGTGAGCGACTTCCATGGAGTACTTTCCTACGCGTGTTCAAAGTCATTATACCATAACTCCGTATTGTTGACTTACGTTTGCTTGGATCATCTGATACGCTTGGCAATGACTTCAATTCAAGGTTACTGCCTGAATGTACTACGTTTCCGCGTGCGTAACTATTTTGCTGACGGCAGTGCAATTGCTTCCTTACAAAACTTACAATGTTTTTGTTGCTCCCGACGTTGTGCAAGTTTCCATTGTATCTCTGCATTATCACTCTTCCTAACGTTGATCAGAAACGTGCTTTGTTTCCTAGGCTTTTCCGGCTCAGGGGAATACCGTCGCTGCCCTCTCGGCTTTTGTAGCTCTTCCTGAAATCGACGTCTACAGTCCCTGGCAATGTGTCCTATTTTCTCGCATATGCAACAAGTGCGTTGCTGCGCTGGATACCCGTACCGTTGCTTGCAGAATGCGCGTCCGTCCATTTCCGATCGCTCTTTATAATTTCCAGGCTCCCGCCTCCGATTGTAGCTGCTGTAAAAGTTTCCCCTACGCGGCGATGCATGTCTTCGAATGTCGCCCCTGCACTCTCTGGAAAAGTGCCCTGGCTTGCCACATTCCCAACATGTATAACTCTGCGTCGTATTCTAGTCACGCTGTGTATTTTTAAAACGCCCTTTGGTCTCATAATGCCAGTTAAAGCCCTTGCGCTCGCGTATCCAACTGTCGTCGTAAGATCCGTCTCTACACTTTGACTTACTTGCTTGGAAACGCCCTCGACTTTCACTATAATCTCGTGGCTATTACGAAAGGGCTATTCGCTATTTATCTCAGAGTGGGCTACTCGCTTGGCTCTATCCTTAAGTGAGAGGGTACAGAGATATATCATACATATAAAGATACATAAACATATACACTTTATTCTGAAGATCTACTATATTACATATGATTTTACACTGTGTGAAAACTAAAATCAACCTTAATCTAAATCATTTACTTTACACTACGGGCAAAACTGAGTACAAAATTTCTGCTCCCCAAATATGAATTTTTTTAAATATAAATATGACACTCCCAATAGATTAACCCACAGAAACTGATTCTATATCCATAATTTACATAAAACAATTATCCTTTTCATTCACAAACTGTGTCCTCACCTTTACTCTGTCCTGGTGGCTATCCTTGACGCCCACCCCAGTGTCTACACCCCGAAGCCTCCGGTCTCCCAAGACCTCTCTTCCACCCAAGAACCTTTCCAGAAAAGACCCCCCTTCTAATGTGTTCTGTCTATTTAAAACCTCTGTTCCCCCTCTCAGTTTTACCAGTTTCTTTCTTACAATTATGTTAGCCTACTAAAAAATGCAACTCAATGCGATTTCCATCATTCCTAATTGCTTAACTATCTATCCTATTTTACAGTAATATTACATAATGTTGCTGGCTAATACAATTCTGCTATTTTTAAACAATTATCAACATTGTTTTTGTGTATGTAACTAAATTACCTAACAACTCATTCTATTTCGTAACATGGCCTACTGTCGTATCTCGTTTTATTTTCATTCCGTCTGTTATGCCCTGACACCTGCATATTATCTAATATCACCATTACTTTATTTATTTTTTCTCCCATCTCAACTACCTGCCTATTTGTAGTTATCACTGGACAAATGACACCCTGAACGATTTTGCATTAAATAAGCCGCCTTGTCGTATGACTTAATGTTGTCCCTCAGCTTTTTCAACGAAGAATTGTCCAACATTGCTATTTGCTATAGCAATGCTGGGTTGAGCCCCTTCAAAATATATGCACACAACTCTTGTTCTGGCATTTCCGCATCTATCCGTGCACATAAATGTTCTACGTCTGCCCAATACTGTACGAAGGATTCATCTTGCAATTGTACCCGATTATTAAGCTTCATTAACAACATTTCCTTTTCCTGCGTGGGTGTAAATGTATTTATAAACACTCCCTTTAACTCCGTCCATGTGAAAACATTGTGCTTACGCTCAAAATAATCGTAAACCGTTAAAGCAACACCCTCTAAATACATGGGAAAATATAGTAATTTTCTGTCATCTGCCCAACCATTAGCTAACGATGCACGCTCAAACCTTGTCACGTGACTTAAAACATCTTCTCCCGTAGTACCCCGGAATTTACCCGGATCAAAGAAAGGTTGTATAAACCGGCTCTGCCACCATTTTTGGTTGTATAAACAAACTAGCCGTACAACCTACGCCTTTTGTTGCCACTAGTTTAGAACGTAAATTAGAACGTATGCATTCTAAATCCGCTTTCTCAGATGCGCGAAAACCTAAATCTATCCAAATTTTATCTGCGCTATTTTCGTTCAAAGCCTTTATTTCAGTTTAATAAGCTAAATCCATACAATCGGCAGAAACCACCGGAGCTTATTCCCCGACGTAAGCAAGACAACGCAAGGCCTATACGCTGTGGTATTTAAACACTGTAACACATAAATGCCACGCTCGCAAATTCCTGAGCTTGGTTGTTGGGTTTTTGCGATAACTATATACATATAAGTTCGGAGGACCACCTAAAACTAAAGTGTTTAGGAACCTGGTTTGTACACATATGATAATAACTAAATAACTATACTGAATGAATTGTAAAGAATTACAGTACCTTATAATTTCATGAGGTTTGTACTTGTAGATGGTATCCTGGCAGTAGTCAGGGCGTCGCTTGTTGAGATACATCATCCTTCCGTTAGTCACTATTTAAATGCACTTTGACACACACACACACAGTTCACAATTCAATAGATATTTAGTATAACACATATGTACAAGTAAATCTTAGTTTCCCAACAGACGGGATAAAAGTCAGATTGTACAGTAAAACA
>JAGFPH010006443.1:18421-31537 GCA_018207615.1 Philaenus spumarius | reverse complement strand
GCTGACGCGCGTGACAAAACTCGGTGAAACAAATCACTTTTTGTCACGCGCGTCAGCGGTTTAGAAAAGTAAAATTTCTAAACGATAATTACACAAGTAAATATATACGATTTAGAAAGAAATTGTAAATACAAAAAATAAATTTTGAAACATTACCTTTCCAATGGTATTTGTTTTTTTGAGATTGGAAGGTTTTTAGTGATTGAAATGTTCCATACAATCACGCGTTACAAATGTATTGTCGCGGCATGGAGTTAAAGAGGTCTGCGAATGCCGGTTGTAGGGTTAAAGAGGTCTGCACCACTCAGAGGACCCCCCCGCGTGTTTCAACCTGTCGATATTTATGAGTGATTACCATAATTACTGTAGAACTGATGGTAATTGATAGTTAGAGGACCAAAAACAAAGGTTTTGGCCAATTTTTGCTATTTTGAGAAAATCTCTGTAACTTTGATCGGCTGTATCTCGGTTAATATTAGGTTTAGGAAGAAGTTTAAGGATATGCCAAATTGTAGCAAATTTACTGTTCTACAACTTTGAAAATAAATGTTTTGGTCGAAAACCGCTTAGTTTAGAATTTATAAGCAAAAAAGCGACAAAAGTCAGAACATTTTGAAGTTTTTCAGCCTCCCCAAAATTAGCACAGGGTCCTCGAGTTGGAAAACTTGACAGAGTCATCCTAGAGCACCCCCAAACAACCTGTAAAAGTTTCATTAAATTCGGAATTTTTTCCAGCAGACCCCACTTTTTTTGCTCTGTCTACTTGGACTAGAACCTACCTATAGATTAATAAAAAAATAAAAACAGTCCTAAAATAAAAACAATTGCAAAGGGCTAAAGGAATTACTAATAAAGACGTGGACGGAGAGGTGATGGAAGGTGCCTGGCGAAACTGTACCATTTCAAACTCATCTCCATACTGTAATGATTTTTAGGTTAAGCGAATGATGTAATAGCCTAGTTTAATGACGGAATGATCTGATTTTTGAATAGCGAAGTAATAAAAAAAAAACTTTTATTAATGAAAAGTAATTGTTAAATAATAATTGTTGCGTTTTCAACATAAATATGTATTAAATGAAAATTAATAAACTTTGTAAATTTATAGCCTAGCCTCCGGTTATTTTAAATGACCTCATAAGTCAGAACTGTTAGTGTTATTGTGGACTATGGACTATGGAAGCTGGACATGGGAACGAACGGCAAAAGTGGAATGTGACAAAATGTGTTGTTAGATTTATTTCTTATATATAGTTTATATAAAAAATTTAATATCTGACTTAAAATTAAATTTGAACCAAACTCTCATGAAAAATAATTATTAAAAATAACAAATATTACAAAACAAAACATTTTGGACACTAGGTGAAGATAATATAATAAAAGTTGAAATAAATTGCATTTTGATTCCATAGTAAATTAGATCGTACGAAAGAGTATATAACAGGCAGTGATTTTAAATGTTGTAGAACTCAGGGAATGTAAAAATTAATTTTTTTTTTTTTATTATTGAATTATTGGATTTGCAGTTTTGAGTTTTCGATTGATATTATAACAAAGGTGTACGTTGATGGTATGTAAAATTATAAACTAAAGGAACAATCAGTGGCGGATTAATGAAGTTTTGTGGGCAGGGGCGGTCTTTAAAGATGTACATTCGGGGGGGGGGGGGGGGGGTCTGGGGAGGCCGGAATCTCCACCGGAAAAATTAAAAAAAAACTGAAATTGGCTTTTTAACCCTCTCTGGCACCTAAAACTAATAACAGATAAGTGTAAAACTGTCCTCTTTTCCTTTGTGTTATGTTATGCTTCTCACAAAATAAAACAACATTGATTTCCCAGTTAGTATGTAAAAATGGTGTTTGAAATAAATAACTTATTGTAAAATATTTTGAGTTTTTAATAACTTTTTCGGGTTTCCTAAGTAAAATGAATTTATTTGGATCCGTTTTTGTCTTGTGACAAAGGCAATACAAAAGTAATACAAAGTTTTAAAAATCAAATAAAACTTAAAAAAATAGGTTTAAGTTTTATAAATAGGTCGAAAAAATGTCAGTTTTGTTGTTTAAGTTTAATCGTCTTATTTGTGTGTTCTTATCACCAAGAGTATGAAGAATAATATAATGAAGGACTGTACTTTCCTTTCTATTAAGTTATCCAAAACATCAAAACTTAAAACATTTAGCTTATTAGCTATTTATATTACACCATTTTTTAATAAAGAGAGAAATAACCTAGGAGGGAAAAAAAGCAGATGAAGAAATCTGTCAAAAAAGATTTATTATTTTTTTATTTGTAGGCTACAACTAAAACTATCCAAAATAGGGTCTACATAGAAAATAAAAGCCTTAAAATATTATGAAATTACTCTGATCTTGAAGATCCGGAAAATAAACTGACTGTACAAATAAACGTTTTTTTTGAAAACACCGTTTTTCTCCTTTTCCCTCCCTTTTCAACGTACCTAGCTATAACTTTTTTCTTGTCAATAGAGATGTCTCTGTGCACATATAATAACGCTAGGCCTGTCAAACCAGCTTGCCCACAGTGGTTTCTCAACCAAGTTTTTATCAATTTCAATGTTGAGAAAGATCTTTCAGCTGTTGCTGTTGACACCGGAAGAGCACATAAGAGTACTCTCCTTAGCGAAGGATACACTTCAGGTGTACAAAATTCTAAACAATCAACTGCATAGTTCGGTAAAGTTGTCTTCTTATCAGCTGTAGCCCTTTTCCATTTTGATACCCATAGGTTTACTTCTACCTTTAGTTCTGAAATTCAATCGTTTTCATTTCCTCCAATAACTCTGTAGTACTTTGCTAGTGATTCGACATTCTTAATGACCCAATCTGTGGTGGTTGTTGCAGCTCACTCCGGCCATCCACCCTCTCAAGCAGGGGCGGATACAGAGGGAGGGTCATGACTCCCCGAAAACATTTTTTTAAGGCCTGATTTATATGTTTGATTTAACCCTACAAGCGACAAATAACACTATAGTGTCGTCTCAGCCCGCCGAGCAAGTGACAGAAAGTACTATTGTTTTGTCTGATTGTATTGAACATTTCACCCTCTAAAAATCATCCAATCTCAATAAAATAAAAACCATTGGAAAGGAAATGTTTTAAACAATAATTTTTGTATTTACAAATTTGTTCTAAAACCTATATTTACACTTTTAATCATCGTTTTAAAATTGTAGTTGTCTAAAAAGATGACACCGCGCAAGAAAATGCAAAGAAAAGAGACAAAACTTGTCACTTTTCTAAGGCTCATAATCGTTAGACAGACTTGTTTTGAAAAGAATATAAGGTCACCTTTGGATTTGTCAAGATTTGAGATTTCTAACACTACCTTCCAATCATTCGTCCCTCTTATAATTTCTTAGATATAAAGTTTTCTGAAGATAAGAAGAAACCCTTAAGATTTGACAGTTTTTCAAATAATGAGCAAGCATATTTTATAATTGATATATCTAGTACAAATCGATATACTTGTACATTGATGTTTATTTGAATTTTAGTGTAAATTCTATATTTTCGTTTGATATAAGGGAACCCTGATTTAGTGTTCATCGACTACAGCTCTATTATAGGTCTTGTATGTGAAATATGTACCATTGCGCGATTGTCTTAGCATATTTAACCCAGCCAATAGAGCAAAAAGAAGGCTAATTTTGTTATTGAATTTAACAGCAAACATCCACAGTGACGGGTAGCATATGGGTATGTAAAATACAAAAACTATCGGGCAAGGAGCTTTTGCGCATTTTGTATAAACAACAATTACAATAAATTAGGATTTTTGGGTTTTTCATTAATATTATAAAAGTGATGAATGGATCACGATACTTCAAAAAAAAAAAAAAAAAACCCTACAAATCTTTTATTTATATACACCAGTCATTCTGTGCAAAAATAAGCCGGACCTGAGAAAAAATCGGGCCTAAAGAAAAATTGTTTTTAGCACTTCTTGACAATGAAAATAACATATAAAAAAAAACTTTACATCCATAGGGGTCCAATTTATTAATATATTCACATGTGAAAGTGTACCTTTTGATATTTTTGAAAATTACCAGAAAACTAGTGCTTTTTCATCAAAAATGCAGGAGACCAAATTTTAGGTTATAAAATTCTGAACAATTTGCTTTTTTTATTATCTCCATAGCACTTGCGGATCACGAGATATTGTCATTTGAAATTTAGTAAAGCGTGAATCGCCCTCGTTATTCTAGCAAAATATGATGTTGAATCATAAAATTACTCAAAATAAAAGCTTGGTATAATACTTAAAGCACACTTATACCCTATAAAGCAATAAATCTCTTTCCTGAAAGCAGTAAAATATTTTTTTTCATGATGATCTTTTTATTAATGCATGCAAGTGCATTTAAAAAAAGAATAAATGGAATACATTCTGAAGGCTTTGATAGATGAGAGTTTGAAAAGACTTTATTAAAAAAATGTAATCAAGTTTTTACATAACGGATTTGATTATCATTTCAAAAGTTAAACTGCAATAATAATACACGCTTAAGGGTCGGCTCTAGCTGTCGGCCATGTTGGCTGACACTCCATAACACCAATGTTAAATTAAAATCCAAATTATTTCTTTATTTTTATCGGATAATTATGAACGATATGCCATTTTAAAGCTATGGCCAATAAGCATGCAAATGGCTTTTTCAAAACTAAAAGAAACATTTAGTTTAATATTTATTAACAATTTAAAACATTAATTTTTAATATTTTTTTATGTTGTCACTATTAATTATAGCGAAAAACTAGCAAGCCATTCGCTTGAAGAATTTTGTCCCCAAGAGTTTGGTATTTTTTTTAAAACGCTATTTGAACAATTGCAGGTTTTAAATGGATTTAGGCTGAGCAATGTCCGTGTAACCTACCGCCGCTATAGGGTGATTTTAAATATTTTTTACGTTGTAAATATTAATTAGGCTATAGCGAAAAATTACCAAGCCATTCGGATAAAGAATTTTGTCCCCAAGATTTTGGTATTTTTTAAAAAACGCTATTTGAATAATTGCGGGTTTTAAATGGATTTAGGATGAGCAATGTCCGCGTAACCTACCGCCGCTATAGGGAGTCGCAGGTTGCTTTCTGTTTTACTAGAGCCGACCCTTAACTGTCGGAGCTACTAGCAGATCCAGGATCTGGATCTGCTTCCTCTGAATTCATGACGTCAATTTCCCCAAAATTTCCGTCATTTTTGTCGCTATCGCTATCAGAATTATCTTCGTCAATATCTCGACGTTCATTTTCAAAATCTTCATAACCATCACTATCACTTTCACATTCTTCATCCTGTATCTTTCCTAAATTCGTGCAATTAGTGGATTCGCAGGAACCGCAAACGGATGAGCACTTCAGCCCAGAATTTTTACAAGTACAAATCGATCTATTACACCCAGTTGTACAGTTGCAGAATAACATTTGTAAAATTTCTTTAGGCACATTTGCTTTTAACTTTTTGACTGGGGCCAATATATCATGCATCTTCCAGCCCCAATTATCTGCTGGCAGATCATTAGACATCCATATCTGAACTTGAAGATAAACTCGATAAAAATGACGGGCACCTGCATCGCTGCATCATCAGTCGGCGGAAGATTTTCCAATTTAACGGGTTCTAAACCTTTTTTTTATTACTTACTGCTTGCTTGAATTTAAGAAATCTCAATTTATTCACACATGTTACATTTTTAGGAGAATTATACAAATTCAACAAGAAAATTTTTCCATTTGTCTCGATAGCCTCGTGCGTTTGATTTGGAAAAAGGAACATTTATGGCTTTTGTCAATTGAACATTTTTCTTCTGTTTTTTTTATATTTCCTAATAAAATGTTTTTTCCATCCCAAAAATGCACGATGTTGTATCACAACCACTTACAGCATGTAAAAATAGGATACATTTTTTACAATATTCATAATTTTATCAAAACTATGATTAGAGTAAATTTTCTGTTCTGAGTTTCCTTTGGATGGCTTTAATAAAAAAAATTTTTCAGTACCAGGAGTCAAAGCTGTCAATAAAACTAAAATATCGGTATCCTCAGAAACAATCACTGCCGTTAAATTTTTGATAGAAAGAGCAGCTCGAACTATTAATAAATCTGCTTCATCTTTTCCTTAAAGTTGTTAAACTGAAAATTTTGCATTTACTTCTTACAACATACATATAAAAAGTATCATAGATTGACATTTTGTCGCGTGCTGCCAAGGGGTGAAAATGTAGTAAAAATGTTGATTGTTATACTTTCCTTAAAGCTAGAGAATAAACCTTTAATAAATTAGGGAATTTAAAAATAAGAAACTACTATGTTACATTCCAATTCAAAATAAATAAGACATTTTAGAATTTAATAGTAGAGCCTATTTATATAATATAACCTGTTTGCATTTGCTTCGACGGAAGTCACCGTGAGGGTTGGCGAGCGAAGCGAGCAGGGGGCGGAGCCATCTAGTATATTATATAAAGAAACTTTAAGCGTGATAATATCAAGTATTAATTTTGTTAATAATCTAGAAATACAATAGTATGTTGTGATATACCTTAAAATATTGGATTTTCAAATGCTTCGGACAAAATATATCTGAGCAATGCGTTTCAAAATGAAAATAAATACGTGTACTTATTAGTAGCTGGGTGTTAACGAAGAGATTCATATATATATATATATATATATATATATTGTTGGTTTATTCTCTGGGGAGCTCGAATTGGTGATATGAAAGGGTGCGCACGCTCGGTACGCTTCGAAATTCGGTGCCGCGGCGCACAGTGGAGTATTTACCCTTAAATGATGGCCAAAACTGAAATACCAAAAGTCAATAAATACTATCAATATTGGTATTTCCTAATTGATAAACATCTAGCATATTTTCTTGGCGGAATATCGGGATGATAAGCCACACTGCCTTATCTTAAACGTCAGTTGAACCACAAGTCTTTGACGACGCGCCACGGTTGAGTTTCTTGATCACTTTCTATGTTCAATATAAATTGTTATATAGTTTTTTTATGGTTTGATTGACCAGTGATAATATTTCCATAGTGATTTGCGAGGTAAGTAGCTAATGTTTTCATAGTTTATTTAAAATTAAATAACAATACTTAATTGAATTTTTCTGACGGTTTCATGAATTTAATCAAGAAGTAAAATATTATGTTATTTTATTCAAGCTAAGGTTTTAATCATGTTCAGGGTCTGCCCGGGACAACTTGTTGATACTATATTATTCTTTATTTAACACTTAACTAATTCCTGCAGTAAAATCTTCCGCATGTAGTTGCCATATTTTAATAAATAATTTAAAAAAATCTTCTTTTTAATGGGTTTTTAAGTAAAAAATTATAAAAGTTTAAGTAACTTTATGTTATTGAACCTTTTTAAACTGATTTACACCAAAATTTAGTGTTTAATGAAACTAATTTAAAGGTTTGACAATTTTAGAAGTGAGTTCAAAATTTTCAATTCGAAACTAGGTCATTTATTATTTAATTCTTAAGTTATAAAAAAACTTAAGTCATAAAAAAACTTAAGTTATCATTCATCAAACCTAAATTCACCCTTTATTTTCAGACTGGAAAATGGAGCGACAATTTATTCGCTTGAAATTGTTTGAGCTTGTCAAGGAAAGTCCGGATTGACTTTTGGACGATAACCTAAATTACATGGAAAACAGAGTAGCAGAAATTCTTCAATGTCCAGATGGTGAAATAGGAAATCTTAGACAAACTTTAAGTTATTTTAAATTTGACTTTAAGAAGAAATGGGCTGCTTTCAACCATAAAGAAGACAGGTTTCTTTAAAAAAATGAAATTTGGCTTGAAGGAACTGTCAATTTCAAAAATTTTTCGAAAGGTTTAGAAATGCCCCGGGCTGCTAAATGGTTTATCACCATTGGACTTCAATGAATGAGCTAAAGGTCAAAAAGGAGAAAAACAGAAGAACTAAGGCACAATGTTTCCACACTGACGTATGCAGCTTCGATGAGTCTGCGAGCTGCAGGAAATCCTGACGCAGCTGATTTAATCAGAAAAATTTCTGTGACTCCGAAAAAGCTAAAAAAAATAAGGATACAATTACTTCACCGGAAAAAATACAGAAAAAGTATACTCCTTCTGAAGTCCCGGCTCTTTTTGTTGAAGCTGACTTAACCAGAAGGCAGTATGAAATAATCCAGTCAGCAAACAAGACTCTCTAGTTAAAAAAGATAAGAAAGAGTGTTACCCTAGAGAAGATATGATACATATTTCAGAAACAAGTGCTGAAATTAAACTTCAAGCACTTTTAGACCACACTACTAAGAATCGACCGTGAACTTGTTTTTATAAAGGAAATTGGAGTTAAATGAAAATAATATTTTTAATTATAATTTTTAAGTCTCTTTGGCTGTAGAACTCTTTTTGGGCTTAAAAATATCATTAAATATATTAAAAATCATAAATAAACTTATTTTACCACATAAATTAAAGGTACAAAAAGATATATATTTTTGGCCAGGTTTCAAGATCTAATACTCCACTGTGCGGCGGTCACAGAGACATGCAAACTTCACGAATTTTTTTCTAGCATAAGGAAGCATTTTTATTAAGAAACCATAATAACGTTTTCTATTGCAAATTTTCTCACCTTTTCTGTAATTTTTTTTGTTTTTTTCATATAATGAAAAATAAAAATAATATTGAGCAAAAACAGAATTTTCAAATTTTTTTTGACTTTTTCAACCTTTAAAGATGAAAAGTTTTTTAAATTTTTAAACTGTTACCTTAAATATTACAAATCTACAGACTTTGCTCAGGTCCCATTTTATCTCGGGTCAAGGTCCTTTAATGACTGGGCTAATACCTACCCTGATTGGAATATTTTTCATTAAAAAAAGTCAGAAAAATGCTTAAAAATTACCATTTTCAAAAGTTCATATCTTTATTAATTTACAATATCAAGGCCAGATTTTTCTGAAAATTATTTTTTATTATGTGTACTTCAAACAAGAAGAAGAATAAATTTGACGCATTAATAGTTTTTGCACAATTGCACTTTAAACACTTTAGGTCATTATCTTGCATAATGCGCCCAATTAACCTGAGTAGTCCGATTTAAATTTACCAAACGGATTCTGAAAGTAGACATTAAAACCTACAATTCGCATATCTACGATTTTTCAATAAGGTTGATAAAGTATGATAAAAATGCTTAAGAACACAGAGCGAAACGCATAAATTTGAGACCGACGAAGACGGTAAATTTGCAATAGTGGTAGTGGGGGAAACAACAGCCTGATGCACCGTTCTCTTCTCCCCATTTTGCAAAATAATGGCCTAAATTGTTTATATACTGCAATTGTGCATAAACTATTAATGCTACAAAAGTCACCTTCCGCCTGTTTGAAGTACACACTCTAAACAATCATTTTACGAAAGATCTGCCCCTAATATTGTAAATTAACAAAGATATGAACTTTTGAAAAATGGTAATTATTAAGCGTTTGCCCGACTTTTTTCTGTGAGAAATGGTCCGATCGGGTTCTTCAAAAACCATTTTGTATGTTTTTTAATTCTCTACAAAGGTCCCGTTAGAAGTATCGTGATCCATGCATAAATATTTATATTATCAACGAAAAATCCAAAAAGTCCAAATTTATTGTTATTTTTGTTTATAAAAAATGCGAAAATATCCTTGAATGATAGTTTTTGTATTTCATATACCTAAGTGCTACCTTTACAACCACTGCGGATGTCGCTTGTTGAAATTCAATAACAAGAAACAATCTTTATTGGTTGAGCTAATTGTTTGACGGAGCGCGCCGCCGACGTATGGGTATGACTTAAATAAGTGAGAGCTTGTGTTACGTTGTTTTAAAATTTAGCAAAACAAAGTGGATTTAATGATCGTGTCGTGGAATTATTGATTTTAGTACCGCTCCTTTTTACTCTTTAATAAAATTAGTGTGATCTGCCCCTGCTCTCAAGTTTGTCGCGTCGCTAAACGGACTACACTAGGCCGACTTTGATTTTGCTTATGTTCTCACATCACCGGTCACCGTTCTGGTTCCTTTTGTTTTTTTTATCGCGTACTTGTATAAACTTAAAATGAAATTTAGTTGAAGGCGTTTTTTAGAAGGATTCTTTGTAGGAAAGACAGTCAATTAAAATTTGATATGTTTCTTGATATTCTAAGCCTACTTACTAAACGTAAACGTACATCAAACCTATATTTTTATATAATTTAAGTAGTTTATTTAAAATAAAGATTTGTTCCTTTTAACTGTCGGGTCGGGGGGAGGACAGGGGGAGTCCCTTTAATCCGCCACTGGGAACAATAGGACCTTATAAATTAATTAATGAAAAAAAAATGTATGATAGCCTGTATATATAAGATTATTTTTAAATGAATTGTATTTAAGTTTATAAGCCCATATCTATAAGACCCCGAGATAAGATAGAAGTATCATTTGTACTTATTTGAGATTATTTTATTTCATTTGAAAAATGTATAAAAATGTTTAATAAAACAAATGTAAAAGAAATTCAATAGAGAGAATTTATTATAAATTGGTTCAACAATGTGGGGCTCGAGGAAATAAAATAAGCTCAAGTAAAATAGTTAAATAAAATAAGCTAAATAAAATTTAGGTTTACAACTATAGGCCTAAACAAAATTTGTAGATTTAAATAATTATTATTGAAGATAAATACATTAATAGATATATTTAATATAATAAATATATTTTAAAGTTTTAATTACGGTATCAATAGTTCTTAAAAAAAAATGGCCGAATCTAGTAAATACAACTTCAGACCTTACATCAAAGAGACAGAGAAGAAAAGAAACAAATAAAGAAACAGAGACGACATTTAACAGAGGTAGAAGGAACTTTAGTTACTTTTGAGGAGGTGGAAGATGATGAAATTGAAATGGGCCAAGTTAGTCACAATATGATGGAGCAAGATAGAGGGGAAATGGAAGAAGGTTATAACAGCATAGACCAAGCAAGAGAAAGTACTGATATAACAGAAGAAACAATAGAAGTAAGGAGACAATAAGCTGGAAATTGAAATGTATCGACCAGAAGGATCTAATGGGAGAGCTGAATATTTTGTAGAGAGGGTTGTTATTATGAGAAATTTGACACCAATGATTCCAGAAAAAGAAATTGTCAAGAGATTAAGTCGACATTTTGAGAAAAAATTCAAGTGGCACAGAATGTGAGGAATATAAGAAGTGTTAGTGAAATGGAAGAGTATTTAAATATCTGGAAGATATTGATGACAGGAACAACAAGATAAGGAAAAGGGATATGATACCGTTGAACAGAGGAAATAGAAATAATGAGTTTAATAGGATGGAGGGTAATAGACGAATGAGTTTTAGAAAAGAACCAAGATATTATAATAATAACTCAAATCAAATGTTTAATGGAAGAAATAGGAACGAAAATTTTAATAGACCAACACAAAGACCTATAAATAGGAATACTAACACATATGGTAATGAGAATAGGTTTGGCAATAGACATATAGAGGATAGAAGAGGAATGGTAAGTTTCCAGAATCACAATGAGAATAGGAGGAGGAATGAGCAAGAAAGACCATTGGATCGGAGTGATCAGAGGCAATATCACCAGGAAGGAACTTAAGTGGAGAATTAATTGTAAATAAAATATATAAATGGGAGATTGCAGTGGGGTATTTTATGAATAATAAAATACTACTTATCTTCAATATAATTAAAAGATAAATGTTGTAAATGAATATTTTATTGTTTTATATGTTAATGTTAAAGAATTTGTTATTGTTTTACTATAGATTTTATTTAAAAATATATATATATATTTTTTGTTTTGTAAAGAAAATCTAAGCGGACAGTGTAACGATTTTTAGGTTAAGCGAATGATGTAATAGCCTAGGTTAATGACGGAATGATCTAATTTTTGAATAGTGAATTAATAAAAAAACAGTTAATGTTTTGCAACGCCAAGTCATTTCGGTGCGTGTGCAAGCATATTTTCAAAAATTCGCCAAATATAGTAATTGTATACCAATCCAAAAGTGTTCTGTACCTTTTTTTTAGAGAAAGGTTAAAAAATCCATATATGTACGGTAATTAAAAACTTTATTGATGTAAAATTATAAAAGTTATTAGCTCAAGAAGCAAATAATGTTCAGTAACGAAAGGAAAAGGTTCAACTTTAGGCCTACATAACAAGTAGTAAACATTTTTTGTAATTTTTTCCTCAACGTAAAAAAGTTTCATAATTTAGTTCTAAATAAAACTGTATAAAAACATTTATCTATTTCAAATTTCTTATATTGAAAACACTTGTTTTTATGTTCCAAATACGATTGCTAACAAAACCGCCTAGTTTGAAATGTAATTTACTAATATATGCTTTGCCCAAAAACCAAATATTATTATAACAAAATGTAAAGAATAAATGAAAGAATTGAACTGTATACTTGTATATTACCTTATCATAAAAGTGTTTTACTTAGAATAATTTAATTACAAAAGTGAGATGAAAGAAATGAAACCTCGTGCGGACAAAGGAAATTCAAAATATGACCGTTGAAGACAATGGAAACAGCCTTGTTTTGCAAACTCAAGCGGTAGTATGAATTCTGTGCAAATATGAACTTTCAACTGCTGTTTGAATAACATCTAACCAGTCAAATATAGTTTGCTCTACACCAAACGAAAGAATGAACTTTGGTCTAAAAGTAGATATAAAAAAGTCTATTGAAATAACTCGAATTATAAGAGATATCTCGAACGCAATATGTGCTGTTTTATTGGTTGAAATCTGACCAATTGCAAGGGACTACAAAACACCCCACAACTTAAGAACTATTTGTCCGATTTTTGATTGGATGGCAGTTTTAGATAGGTAAAAGTGTGATGAATCCTTCAGTATACAGATATAACTCAGAAAAAATAACGGGCGGGCTGTAGGGAGAGACATAGAAACGGGAATTAAAGGTAGTTTCGGCGCATTAAAATTCGCACGACATTGGCTTTTAGAAAACTCAAAAACTGCAACGATGATTACGTATGTAAATATACGTTTTAGAAAAAACTTGTGAATGCAAAAATT
>JAGFPH010006443.1:4683-18321 GCA_018207615.1 Philaenus spumarius | reverse complement strand
ATTAGTAAGGTAATTTAACTGATCTTATTCAATTTTAGACACGAAAACCCTTGTTTATTTACAAACTTTGAGTAATAAAAATAAAAAAATTGCTAAATCATTAAATAAAAGGTATCAAAATGGTTATAGACTATCCTAATTTATCATATAATGATAATAATAACATATTAAGGGGTAAATGTAAATTAATCTCGATCGATTTCATAAATACCCAAAATACCCGGGTATTTATGGATTTTGGGTATTTACCCGGGTAAATACCAGGGTATTTACCCCGAGTTTTAAATACCCGGGTATTTTACATCACTACCAACGACACAAACAAGATGAATTTCATAACGATGCTGAAGGGTGAACTGGAAGCCAAGGTGATCCAAGTCAAGCAGGGAGTAGAAGAAGCTGATGTGCTGATCGTACAGACTGGTGTCTCAGTTGTCAAGGATTACGACAGTGTTGTCATTACAGGGGAGGACATTGGATCTTCTAGTACTGCTGAATACTTTAGGGTTTTCAAAGAAAAACGGCTACTTTCAAAAGAGTGGGAAGGGTAACACCCCAACCGTCCTTTATTCTTCCCACTCTTTCAAACACGGGCCACAGGTGTTCTGCGACACCACCGATAGCTTTGACACCACTTCAGCACCCTTTAGAATTTTGAAGAAGAAGGTGATACAGACGTATCAGAAGAACTCCGGCCTCTCCGAGATGTTGGAGATTTTCAAGGACCCCGAGGCAGCTCCAGTTCAAGAATTGCTGACGTTGGAGAGAAGTTCTTGGTGAAAACTGTATGGCGGGAACATTGGACATGACAACCTCGATGACCTGAGATACCACATTTTCACCACTGTCGTGGCAAAGCCGAGCTGCCAACTTGCCAGACTGCCACCAACCAGAGATGCCGCTAAGTACCATTCATTCAGGACTTACCAACAAGTCCAGACGTGGATGGGAAGCCAAGGGGTCTACGAGAAGTTGCCATCTGCTTGGGGATGGTAAATTACCAAACAAGGTGGATATTATTATTCTCGTCATCCTGAAGAAGTACATTTTTTATTTTTAAACCCCCCCTCATTATTATTCAATCTTGTAACAAAGTCACCAGTGTTAATTGAGTGATTCATAGACCCCGACAACTTTGAAAACGACGACGACGATTACGAGGATGGTGCAGCAGAACCCAAGCGCTTCAAATTGTTGGTGGCCTCATGAAGTTTTTACACATAAATTGTATACAGGGTGTATCAGAGCGGGTGGCCGGCTTGTATAGCATTGAAACGAGTATACTCAAGACATTTAGTTTAAACTGATAACTGATAACATTTAGTTCCGACCCCAAGGAATTCAGGGAAAATATTTTCAACCCTCTAAAATGCCCCAAAAAGGTATTTTTTGGGGGTAGGAGTTGGTTTTTGGGAAATTTTCAAATGAAAAGGTAGGTCGTGTTGTACCTCATTTTAAAGGTCTCGGTACACTGAGAAATAAAAAAAATTCAAATATGAAAAATGTAGATGATTGTAACGGCTTCAATTTGATATGTAAGATGACCCACATTGCAATTAGAAAATGTTGAGATATTGACTTTTTAAACTTCTAAAAGTTGTAAATTTTGAAACCTGCTATGTGAGAAAACCTACTAAAATTAGGTATTGTTTGAAAGGTCACATCTTTGTCAATGTACTTTAAAAATTGTAGCTGTAAAAAAAATTTATGTCAGGTGTAAAAAGATATGTAAACTTAAGTTTTTATGATGTTTCGGGCCACCCTGTATTGAAGGTGCAAGATACATGAAGAAAATTTTGTTTTAATGATCAGTGTACCGAGACCTTTAAAATGAGGTACAGTAGAACGTCGATAATCCGAACGTCAATAATCCGAAACGTCAAAAATCCGAACGAGTTCTAAGGCAGCCCTGCAAAAATTTCGTTTTCGTTTTCGCAAATTCCAATTATTGCGTCGTTGAAAATTTCACAAAAATCTTCATCGCAGTTTGAAATTATTATCTCTTTTTAAACACTTCTTAATACCTGCTCACACACGCCCTCACAACAGACTGGTTGTCAGTATTTTCACTGTCACGCTAATAAGCTGCTTTAGCGCTAGCAGTAAACATACAGAAAATTCATTAATTTCTCTTTGTGTAATTATTATAACAGTGTGTCGTACATTCAGTAGTGTACTATACAGTATTTTTTTTATTTTTCGTTTGTGTTAACTATAATGTACAAGTGAACTTTTAATTATGTACTGTACTGTAATTGTACAACAAGTGTAATCATGTCAGCCTTACTTACTGTGTACGTGCAGGTTCTTCTAAATCATAATATGTAAGTAGTCTTACATTCTGTATTGTAATTATATTACTGATTGTACTGTTTAACCACTTTAATCGATTAAAGGGCATATATTTTATCCTAAATGGCATTTTCTTGGTTGTTTTCAAAAATCCGAACAAATTGATAATCCAAACCCCCTTCGGTCCCAATTAGTTCGGATTTTCGACGCTCTACTGTACAACACAACCTAAATTTACATTAGAAAATTTCCCAAAAACCAACCCCCACTCCAAAAAATACCCTTTTGGGGCATTTTAGAGGGTTGAAAACATTTTTCCTGAATTCCTTGGGGTCGAAATAGGGGGTTATCGGTTAAAACTAAATGTCTAAGTATTCTCGTTTCAATGCTATACAAGCCGGCCACCCGCTCTGATACACTCTGTATACTTGCATTATTGGACATAATACCATTATTTTTATATCACAATTATATGTTTTAATTAATTTTTGGTTATTATTCATTGATTTCAACAACCTAATCTATCGAAGGTTTTGGCCAATTTTTGCCATTTTGAGAAAATCTCTCTAACTTTGATCGGCTGTATCTCGGTTAATATTAGGTTTAGGAAGAAGTTTCGGGATACCAAATTGTAGTAAATTTACTGTTCTACAACTTTGAAAATTAATGTTTTGGACGAAAACCGCTTAGTTTAGAATTTATAAGCGAAAAACCGACAAAAGTCGGCCCCCCAAAATTAGCACAGGGTCCTCGAGTTGGAAAACTTGACACAGTCATCCCACAGCACCCCCAAACAACCTGTAACAGTTTCATTAACTTCGGAATTTTTTCCAGGTACAATGTACATATCTACTGGACTATTCTTGGATGTCCGTAATATGAGTAGATACTGTCCTACATATCAGTGATGGCGGATCCAGGACATAATCTTTGGTTGGGATGGAGTGGAGGGCAATACTTCCTAGGTATGCAAAATAACTAAGAAGATATGAGGGTAAGGAATTACAAAACTTAATCTATTTTTTTTTTTTTTAATAAACAATGAGCAAAATAACTCTCTGACATCCAGAATGGCGATGGCAAGTTGGTTCACGAAAACAAGCAAGGCACAAGGTGCGACATATAAAATAAAATAACAAAAATACATTTTACAAATTATTGTTTATAGTATACGAAAAAAATAATAACACGAAACTCGTGCACGGACGAAACGACCGCACACAACGCAAGGGTTTAGTAAACGGACTATAAGCACTATAAAACTAAAATCACTAAAATACTTAGTCTCTAGTATGTACAGTACGCCTACTATTTAGGCTACAGTTTATCTAAAAAAAATAACAAAAAAACATTTTACAAATGATTGCTTAGGGCCTATACGAAAAAATTTATAACACGAACACTCGCGCGCGGAAGAAACGACCGCACACAATGCAAGGGTTTAGTAAACGGACTATAAGCACTATAGAACTAAAATATTTAGTCTCTAGTATGTACAGTAGGCCTATTATTTACAGTTTATCTAAAAAAAATAACAAAAAAACATTGGTTCTAGTTTAGAACAGCTTGACCACAGGTTTTAATAGAATTACACTATATATCACTTTTTCCTATATATATAATGAAATTAGACACTTCACTGATCGCGGGAAATCAATTATAAACATTCTAAAACAAATATAACATAACAAATTAACAAACCAAAAATCGCTTATGGGATTTAACACAGACAATGAACAGACATTTTAATACGCGATAGGAACAGGGTTGCCAGATGGGTTGCAATTAGATTTCAGTGGGTTTATCAGTGCCTCCTATATTGCCTAAAATTAGAAAATAATAACTGTTTAAGTTAGAACCCTACAATATTATAATTATACTGTTATCGGTAACATATTGGGACTAAACAGTATAGGTCAGTACCTCTAGTTTTTTTTTTTTATTCTAATATAATGTGATAATAACGTCGAAATATTATAATTATACTGTTATCGGTAACATATTGTGACTAAACAGTATAGGTCAGTACCTCTAGTTTTTTTTTTATTCTAATTATCTACTAGTAAAATGTTGTGATTACTGTTACGTCATCTTGTCCTATTACATATATGTTCAATGTGGCAACGTTGGCAATCAGAAATGATAACTTTCTTCTTTTATACTGGTATTCAATGTAATTTCTTAACGACAATTGTTATTGTTTTTAAACTAAAAGTTTTGGAAAGTTATATAAATATCTACATATATTTTCGTGATTTCTTTCATCAATTTTGTTTAGTGAAGTTATTATTGATATTTCTTGGTGTATTAAGTGATTTGTTTCTTTTATTAAGTGTTAAAATATAAAAAAATACTGAAGTTAACCTCTATATTTTCTACTTTTATTTCTCTCGTAATTTCTACAATTTTTATTTCCCGCGGATATTTTTCATGTTTTTATAATCAGTTTAACGTGTTCTTTCATAATATGAAAAAATTTTAAAAAAACCTCTGGTCAAGCTGTTCTAAATTTTTACCAAAACATTTTACAAATGATTGCTTATACGAAAAAATTAATAACACGAACACTCGCGCGCGGAAGAAACGACCGCACACAACGCAAGGGTTTAGTAAACGGACTATAAACACTGTTTGCCACCAACTAAACTAAATGTTTTGCATGTCTCGCTTCTCTAACTAACTGGTAAAGGAAAAGAGAAAATAGAGAAGTTTGCTCAAGGTCAAATATTCAAAATTCATAAATATCTAAAGGTGCGGTCGAAAAGACCGCACTGCGAGTTCTCAAGGGTTAAAGGTAAATTACAATTGTGGTCCAAATAGATACAAAACAAAGTACGGTACTTTAATGTTTTTAATCTCCCCCGTCAGTTAATTATTTTTTATATAACTTTACGGTTACCGGTATGTTAAATACTTATTGGATTTAAAATTAAATGTTACAATTAATATCAAATATGTCTTTAACCATATATTTAAACTTAAGCTGATTATTTTTGCAAACATAAATCAAATATAAATTTTTCTTTCTTTCCGTTTAAATAGTAATATTAATTAAAAAAACATTCTTACATTGCCTTCAGTTTGTAGTTATAATTTATGAGATAAACATGGAAAAATAAACTTTTACCCAAGATCCCATGTCTTCTCGAACTATCTTAAGAGACTGACAGCAAAATTTCTATCCCTCCTCTTGAGTCAATTCTGGGGCATTGCACTATAGGTTATCCCTAACAATAACATTTACAGGGCTAAAGTTTACAACAGAACACATCGCTGTTTTGCAATTTAAAAAAATACCCTGAAGTCCTAACTTAAATTACCTACGGTAGTCACAATATGTTTACCAGCATTCAACATTCAAAAAGTAAATTTACACCCATTTACAGCACCAAATAAAAATGCAAAATGATTTAGGCCTAAGTTATTTAAAATGTTAACAACGTCATTGTCTGCAAAAATATTAGGCTAGGGTCGAATAGTAAAATTACGCCAGAATGCAAATTTATTAAATGGCCAAACCATTATTATTTTCCTATATATAGGGCATAGGACTGTTGTTTTCAAAAATCTAAATGTTTGCTAACATCACGCCTGATTTGGAAATTGGAATGGACCATGCAGTTAAAATAAAGTCAGAAATCAATTGAATCGTAGGCCTATTAATATAAATAATTTGGCATTAGTTTACTATTCGACCCTAGCCTAATATTTTTGCAGACAACATTGTTTTACATTCTACTGTTAAATGTTGAATATGTACGTAGGTAAACATACTGTGACTAAATAGGTTAAGTTAGAACCTTTTAGGTATTTTTTCAATTATTATTTTTGCATTTCTGTTGCCACTGGTTAGCCTAGGGTAGAGTCAAATAGTAAAGTTGCGCCGCATGCTTTTGAAAACAAAGTTTACAAATAAAAAACATTTTTTGATGCATAATAATAAAATTTGATAATTGTCGTTTTAATGAAATTTAAAATGTATGTAGGCCCTAATCTAAAAGTGCGAATTTAAAATAAATATTACTTAGGCCTACATTAGGATAGGCCTACTTACTATTTTTTTAAATTTTATCTTCAAATGTGACTGTTTTAAAAAATAAACAATTATTTAAAACGGTGTTGTACAAATTTGTTGCTCAATTTAAGCTGATTTTATAATCGTTACTTTGGTTAATTTTTAAAATAGATTCTCATGTTCTTCATAAAACTTTAACGATTTTTTGTATAAAAGAAAGGTTAAGGAGGGTTAGGCCTACTGTTCTAACTAAGCCTTTATAATTTCCTAAGGCCCCTAACCGTGTGCCGCACTGCAAGTGGGTAGTTCCTAGGTTGGATGGTGGTGGGTAGCAGTAAGTAGGAGGGTAGAGGTTAGATATATATCGGACGCACTGTGGGATATATTTCATTCCATTCACGGAACACGGACGGCCAGTCTGTTACTAGTTTCAGAGTAAAAATGTCACTCTCCAGAAAATTACTTTTAAGTGAATCTAGTCCTTAACCTTTTGCACTCTATTTGACACTTTTCTGCTCCACCAGATCCAATTAAAATATTACTGTTTGCAGAATTATTTTTGTAAATTCGCAAAAAAAATACTATAAATAGTAAACATAACTTATTATATATCATTTTGTTCGGAATAAACCAGAGAATAAGGAAAAAAATTTTGAAAGATTAAACAAAAAATGTTCCATTGAGTAGGCCTAGGCCTATTTTGAATATAATCAGCCAGAAAAATCAATCATTTTGTTTTGTAATGAAATTAAAAATAAGAATAATAGAGTTTAGAGTTTTTAAAATACTTTATTACACTAATGTGACTATGTTAAATAATTAACAAAATAGTCTTGAGGTTTAACAACATTTTTTTATTGAGTAGGCCCATTTTGAATAATTATATTAGGTCAAACAAATAGTATGTTTTGTTTTATGAATTTAAAAATAGTAATAAAATGATTAGAGCTTGGGAAATAGTTTTTTTCAGTAAATAAGTCTGTTTAAATATGTCAATTGTATTTATATTTATTCAAAAATGTATTTTAACAATAACATTTTTGCAAAATAATGGTATGTACGTATAGTTTAAAAAGTTGTCATTTCTCAACACAAAATAAAACAAAAACAAGATCATTACATTATTTACATAAACAAAATTTACACAAAAGAGCTTTACAACACTGTAAAATAATTACGTACAGTAAAAATAAATACTACTTGAAAAAGCGTAAACAAAAGTTACAAGACGCAAGATAACAAACAGACGCTGATTATTGTATGTCTCGACTCTCGATCCTGACTGGCAAAGTCATGCAAAGTGGCAAACAGCTCACAGCTGCTCGTACAGTATTATTATCTCTGCAGCTGCTCAACTTCAGAGAGATATAAAATATATTCCACAGCCAATATAATCTGTCACTGGTTTCTAAACTGTTTTAACAACATTGAAGTCTCATTAGACCGAAAACCACAGATTCTTCTCTTGTTTAGAACATAGAAATCATATTAAAACGTGTGGCGGAATGAGTTCGATAGTGGAGCGCAACGGCAAATTAGCGATGTCGGACTGAGTTCGCCTATGGAGTGCAAAAGGTTAAGGCGGGTTGACACGGTACGAGTACGCTCGGATCTCTCGGACGCTACTCGTACCATGTCAACCCGCCTTTTATGTACGGAATGAAATCAGGTCTATGTGGGTGCATGAGTATTATACTGATAGAGAGTGTGATGGTAAATTTTTGCGTGTTTGTAAAAAAATAAGAAGTTATCCTGATCAGTTTTATAAGTATGCAAGGATGAGTATCGAAACATTTGACATTCTACTCGATAAAGTAAAAGTCATTCTGGAAAGAACTCCAACAAACTTCAGGGAAGCTATTTCCGCAGAACAGCGATTAATTCTCACAATAAGGTAATTATAATTAATTATTGTTTTATTTTCAATTTTCGGCTATTTGTAGCTAGAATTTCAGGAAAATGTATTATACTATTAACCTATTCCACTTAGATTTTATTGGAATCTTGATGGGTCGAAATTGAAAATATTACACTAATTTTGATTTAAGAACTATTACTAAGTCCGGGAGGGCGCTAGAAGTTTGAAACTTCAAAACACACAATACAAAATTTCCAACTTATTTTTATGAGTAATATACAAAAGTAGTTAAGTGTATTCGTTAGTTTCACTAATGCATAATTTACTATAAGTTTTTTTGCATCTTAACCTGAATGAAAATTATTTGGGGTTTGACTAAACTGACTCATTTTATATTAACATGTCATTTATTTTTAAAATTACAATTTTTGTTAAAACTTTCATCGCTATTCATTATAGAGCACTGGCCTTATTTCCCAGTTTAAGTCTGCCTCATTATGTGAAGTGCTGTTGAGTTCAGTGTAAGAATAATTATATAAAGAATTTTCCGGAAATGTATATGTGCCTGATGATGTTCTAGAACAGCTCGAAGTTGTTGATGCTTTTTCGTGTTCATTTAGAATTATATCTTGAATTTTTGAACGAATTCGTGGTTTTGGATTGGATTGAAGTCGGCCATGTGTGGTATCAAACTTTTAAAAAACTGCAAATTAGGATTGTTGTCCATGTTAATTTATTTTTCAAGTAGACCTACCTTACGTTTTTCAACCGCCAGAAACTCTGCTGCACGTTTAGCTGCAGTGTAACGTTCTTCTTCTAACCCATGTTTTCCTAATTTTCTTTTGTTTATGTTTGATCTGCGAAATTGTAAATTTTTACTCGAAGATGTGGATGGAAATGCATCTTGAGCTTCACCTGGGGCCATTGTAGGTTGTAGGGTGGTATCAAAGTCTGGTTCATCAGTAGTAGGAGGTAAAGTTATTTCCGGTTCGTCAACTGTTTCTTCTTCAATCGCAGTTTCACCTTGCATTCGCTCCGAACAATCACCGACCTGCGTTGAGATACTATCATCCCTTGCTTCATCATACGTGCCTAGCGTATCTCGAAGAAACATGAGTTGGTTGAAGTATGACCAAGAACTTGTCACTTTAGTTGAACCATGCTACCAGTTTTTGGCACTTTATTTGTTTTCGGCAATTCAACAACAAAGTACGCTCGTAAATTTTTTCATTTTGATTTGGCAACCTTCACTGCAACACAAAGAAATACCAATTCTTTGTTTAGTTAAAGTAAATTTAAAGTCGTTTAAAAAAGTTAAGTATTAATTTTTTAATTTTCGATTTCAGTTTCCTGGCCCATGGAGACTCATTTGCATCTCTTAAAGACGATTTAAAATGGGGAAGACTACCGTTTCAGAGATTGTTATTGACACATGTATGGTTTTGTGGAATAAATTGAGAGAAGAATATCTCCCTGTCCCTACTGAAGAAGGATGGCATTCTATTGCTCAAAGATTCTACGAAAAATGGAATTTTCCAAATTGTATAGGGTCTTTGAATGGGAAGCATATAAGAATTAAAGCTCCTACCGGTACTCACTCTGGATCACGGTATTACAATTACAAACAATTTTTTTCAATCCTTCTACAAGTAGTAGTAGATGTCGATTATAAACTGATCGCTATTGATATAGGACCTCCAGGGAAGGAAAGTGATAGTGGAAACTTTCGGACATCCTCTCTCTTTCGTGCTTTCGAGGCAGATTCACTCAAAATTCCAAGTGATCAAAATCTTCCTTTCACAAATATACATGCACCATTCGTACTACTTGCAGATGGAGGATTCCCCTTCCTACCATAGTTGATGCGACCATATCCTGTTAAATAAATACCTTACAAATGAGAACATAATTTTTAATTATCGATTGAGCCGCGCTAGAAACACAGTAGAATGTGCTTTCGGTATAATGACATCTAAATGGAGGATACTAAATAAGTGCATTGAAACCAATGCTCAGCATGCCATTGATATAGTGAAGGCTATTTGCATATTGCACAACTACGTTATCACTCATGAAATAAAAGACCCTGTTTTACAATATAGAGATGCCAAATGCCAAATGATATGAGACCAGTTATCATCGCTTCATAAATCGTGCTATGACAATCCAAAATATATTTCGGGATTACTTTAGTGGCGTCGGAGCAGTCCCATGGCAAGACGATTATGCTATCGCGGAAAACATCATTCGTAGGGAAGAAGCCACAACCATGTAACACTTTTCTTCAAATATGAAGACAATATTGTTTTCTTAGTATGGCAACATTGTTGGTTAAATCGTATTGGGTTTTTAATACCTACTAAGTTATGTAGAAAAGTTAACGTCTATTCAGTTCGAAATAAATGAAAAAAACATATTTTTATCTTACAGAGTAATTTAAAATTTTACCTTTACGTAGAGGCCTATAATTATTTAGTCGTATCTTATTTAATGTTTTTATAAAAGAAACTTGGTACCCTAAAATTAAAGTACTCTAATTTTAAAGTTCAAATAAAATTGAAAATTTAAGGACTATAGTTTTAGCTCTAATAAGAGTCATGGCCGACGATCTTTTTATTATAGTTGAAACCACAGCCCCATAAGTAACTAAATGACCAACAATATTTCGTCATGGATGACAAAACACAGCAGTAATAATAACATTTCAAATAACAAAAATAATTATACTCACCATCAACTCCCAATTCATTGGCTTCTTGTGCCCACATGCTATTAAGTACCGGTATTTTGGAATTTTTCCTTAATTTGTCTGTTGGATCCCAGATAGCTTTACGTTTAAAAATTGCTGCTATAAGTAGTTCTTCCATTATTAAAGTTGATAACAAAAAACACACAGTTAATAACTCAAAACAAAACGAAACACCAGTTTGTTATGTCCTTGGAGGGTGGATGGAATTAACTAACTGGACTGTTTACCTAGCTACACGCCAGTCGACACGCTACCATCCATCCGATGGAGGGGGCAATGCGGCCGACTACATTTCAAAGCACGCTGCAAATATTTGCCTAGGCGGGTCGCTTGGATGGTCGCTACCATCTACCCGCTAAGTAACCGTCCAGCAGTGCGGCCTCAGCCTAAGGATAGAATATAACTACCGGTACCAAGAAAATATTTTCAGTACCGTAGCAATTTTGTACATTTATAATGTACACAATAAAACTGATAACGTTCTACTTACATAAAACAGTAAATAATAACGTGTTGACATTATGGGCTTTCAAACATAAAACTGCAAGTGTGAGAAAATAGACAATACAATTAATTTCACAATATCATCAATAAATCATCCTCATTCAAAGGTTATTTCTAATGAAAAGGTTAATATGTATATAATCAAAGTTTTAAAACAATAGGCTACGGAGACATAGCAATCGTTATACATTTAATATTATTTTCCTACGCTTGTTATGAAAAGTAGCTCTTGTTACACTACCAACAGAACCCAAAATAATTTGCGTACCCGGCATAAAGTAAACGTAAAACAAGTCAGCGGTTCCATTGTTCGTTCGTTTATTATTTCCTAACCTGACATTGCTATTATTGATAGTTAGTTGTCGCTAGGCTATTTAAGAGTTGTAATAACTTAAGACGTAAACTTATTTAATATTGGAAATAAGTGATAGTGAAGTTGAATGTAACAATACTCCTCCACAAATAATTGAAACTGCAAGATTTGTAACTTTGAACTTATTACCTTCTAAGTCGCGGGAGAAATATGAAAGACAGTATGAACTATTTCAATCATAGTGCAGTGAAAATGATGTTCATAAAATATCAGAGAACGTAGGCTTCAGCAAGCGTAGGAAAAATCTTATGTGCAACACGAGCGCAAAGTGTCTTTGCTGCATGCGAGAAAATTACCGCCCTCGGCAATGGCTGATTTCACACTTACCGATAAGACACCGACACGGCACGATGTTGTCAGTCATGAAAATTAACTTAAACTTAAGATTAGCTTTCACAGTCACACTCACCGACATATCGGTGTCGTGTCGTTGCAGGCGCTGACATGTCGGCGAGCTGCAGTATCCCTTCTTTATCGGTACGATATCGTCTCAGTTTGTTTAATTGTTGCTTTGGTAATCAATCAATAATAATTTGGCCTCGTTAAATATTTTTTTCTGTTAGATAAATAATAAATATGTCTCATTTTAAATATGAAGTTGTTACATTAATTGAACTTGTGGAAAGTAAGCCCTGTTTGTTTTTTTACTGAAGACATGAACAAACAATTTTTCACCGAATAAAGATATCGGAAAATAATTTGTATAGGCCCATAAATTTTATCAGTATTTATGCAAGGTTAGGCCTAGAAAGTAATTTTTAAGTCTAGGCCTAACCTAAAATCATTGTATATATTTTGCCGTTAAGATAGGTAAAATAAATTAAACAAACACACAATAATTTTAGGTTAGGCCTAGACAGTGAACCAACATTTTATGTTTATTGAATGTATTTACAATTAATGGACATTTTTTAACTGTGTTTACCATCTTAGCTTCGATGTTATAAGTAATTCTACAACTTTATTATAATAACATTAAACGTATGGAAACAGCAAATATTTGTATAAAAAACAATATAATAATAAACGGCAATTGAAAGATTAAAATTACGTGTGTATGTTGCCTTTAAGGCTGGTAAAAGAATTGAAGAAAAGGCGTGATGAACTTCGTTCCTGACGGGGTCCCACGACAGCACATTTACTTTTTTTATTAGCTATGTAATTTGTTGGCAGACGGATTATGTTCCTTAAACTTTTTTTGAACATCCTTGTTTGTCCTATTTTTTTGGGTCAATCTACACGATAGCTTGTACAATTGGTCGTGTCGGTATCGGCATCGAGTCGGTGAATGTGAAAGACGTCTGCCGACATCGTGACGACATCGGTACTATTGCTGTATCGTGTCGATGTCGTGTCGGTAAGTGTGAAATCAGCCATTCCTCGGGCTCGGGCGTCAAACGTTTCTCTCGTGCAGCAAAGTGGCACTTTGCGCACATGTTACACAAATAGCTATTTAGACACTAAACTTTTGACTAAAAAACTAATATTATATGATATAATTAGTTACATTTTGTGTATGTATACAAGTGTATAGTACTTGTTATATTATATCCTTTTCCTATAATAAAATTAAATTGAAGAAAGTTGATACAAACAAGTCAAACATCATAGCTGGAATAAAATAAAATAAATAATATCAATAATAATTATTATTTAAGTAGAGAAGGGGGTGATATGGCGCCGGAAGTGACATGGGGTCTAACCTAAGAGAGTAAATGTGTTGAAACCTAAGATGACGGAAGTGACGTCATAAATCTGAGTAATAGGAATGTGATCTACGTTATATAGTGTAGGTTAGGGTATATATAAAGTCGAGGTGTTCCGGACTCGGCCGAACGCTCGATCTA
>JAGFPH010006442.1:43015-69855 GCA_018207615.1 Philaenus spumarius | reverse complement strand
TGTGCTTCCGGTTGTTGGATTTTTTTGGCTAACGAACTCGTCCGAGCGACGTAGACATCCTACATGTGTACCACATTTGAACCAAATCATACTTAAATTGCAGCCGCTAGAGTGCGAACACACGTATATATTGCAACGACGCACGAGTTGCACGACGCTGGGGGAGGAAGTTTGTTTTCCTTTTGTCCCCACGTTGCGACGTCAACCCTGCAACGACAGACCTTTTTTATGACGTTCGGGAGCCACCTCTGCAATGTAGCCCCGACGCTTGTCTGTCTGTAGGATTTCCCTACCTTGTTACAGAATAAAGAGATTATATCACCTACTGGAAGTTTAAGGCAAATTAATTTTAATAGCCTAGGTGATATAACTCTGGTTAAGATAACTATGCCTATAGTCACCTTAAATAAAAATATTTTATTAAATTCCTTCCAGTTATTCAAGTTACTATTAACTTTAAATCTGCTCAGCTCAGTAATTAATATTATATTTATTTGACAATCTCCGAGGAGTGAGAACAGTGGAACTTTACCTAGAATAATTAAATTATTTGTGCTTTGTGAAATTTCGTTGGAAATGCCAACTTTGCGTTTCCGCCCTTCAATATTGATCATACACTGAAAACAACTTATCATATAGGATACTTAGATAATAGGAATTTCTTGAACAAGGTAAATTATTTATATTAATTGAAATCAAAAGAAAATTTATTCAATAAAAAACTCAAAATACTCTGTGGTTCTTTCCACTACAAAAACATAAATTTTAAACTAAATTTACTATTTACATAAATTTTAACTCCTTTAGGTAGAACCATTTATTATTCATTTATACTTAATTATTCCTTCCCTTTTAATATTTATTATTTAATTATTTAATTATGAAAATGATTTTATATATTTAATTTACAAGATTAATAATTTTATATTTTGAAAAACCTAATTTTTTATCTCAACCCAGTATCAATAATTATTTAAATTTAACTCAGGCAATATTTTAATAAGGGATATCGTAACTTTTCTGACAGACCTTTTATTACTGCGACCCTGGACTCTGAACACCTTTCCCAAGAATGTTGATTGAAATCCAGCTTCCCTGAAGTCCGGTTATCTTTGGTGCGGTTGAACGTCTCTCGTGGTCTCAGCTTTTGCCTGGTTTGACTTTCCCTGATGTCTTCTAACGCCTTCCCTGATTTGGTTTAACGCCTTCCCTGATTTGGTTTCCGCTTCTTATTCCAGTAGTCCTTCAAAGTCCATGTGTGGTTCCAGTTATTGTCATTACATCAGTCCTGTGATTCTTGTAGACTACGTCATTTATAGATCTTTTGACGCGCCCGCTATATAATTAACTATAGCGTAATTCACTCAAACTGTCCAATCGTTTTTTCACTGTCTGTAATACTAACTGATTTTACACTGTCTTTGTTCATTTAACTCGTATTTACGTTTGATAAAATTTTAATGAAAACTGTTACTTGAAATCTTATATCGCATAATATTATAATTAATTAAAATGTTCACTGTTTGATTGACACATATCTTACTGCTGTCTTTATAAAACACTGCTTCCAAGTACGTTACTATAACATCGCAGATCCGTCTAACAACGTCGATCTAAAGAAAAAACTCAAAGAGAGAGCGATTCCAGATTCCAGAGAGAGCGATAGATCGTTAGATCGTGATAGATCGTTAGCTGGGTCGTTAGATGCGCGGCTCCCGCTGTACTCCGCTTATATATCCTCCTTTGCCGCCTTCCGAGTACCAACTGCCTTTCTTATTTTTCTATTCCTTGTTCGATATCTTGCCATGCAACTTGCATTGATTTCTTTAAGTTTTAGGTTGGTACTACCCCCACTAACTTCTTCGTTAGGCCTTGCCATCCGCTAATCTAGATCTCCCCTCCTAACATTTTCTCCTATTGTCTTACTTATTTTCCTCGTAGTTTTCCTTTAACTGCTTTTATGAACTTGCGGTTTTCGTAATCGTATTCCTGATACATTTTCCTTTCTTCTCAAACTTGAGTGATGGTCGTACTACGTTTGGTTCGCTTATGGCGCTGCCTCGCGTATTCCGCGGTTTTTCCTCACGAAAACTTTTCTGGTTTTGAAGGAAAATCCTTTTTCTTTTTTCTTCTATGTTGGTTATTATTTTATGATATACTAGCCAAAATTTCCATTCTGTCCGAAGATTTTTCTTCTGTTTTTGGGACTTGCAAAATTTGCCAAATTTAACATTTACTTTTGAATTTGATTTTAACTTTAAAATTGATACTTTCGATTGAGATTTACAATTTTATACCCTTACTACTTTCTTACCACTATGTTATTATTTTTAACACCTTTTTCATTCTATTTCTAGCAAAATATAGGTATGAACTTTCTCACCTATTATTTTAATTAATTAACAATTTATAAACTTTTTATCTTATAAAACTTTTACTTCTTTACAACTTGTTTACTTTTTCATTTTCCCTTTTTCATTTTTTATGGTGCTTTTTCACCTTCAAACGTTAACAATTATCTCTAACTTTTAAAATATCAAAAATTCCTTAATTTGTTATTTAACATTTTTTATACAATTTTTCTTACGCTTTTCAAAAATATCTTTTTCATTTAATTTTGATGAAATTTGAGAATTTTTTATAACTTTAACTCTTTATAACTTTAACATTTTTTATTTTACAAAATTGTGACTTCCATGAACAATGTTTCCACCTCCCGTGTTTCACATTTATTCATAAAATTCATCAATTTTATACTTTTATTTAACACCTTATTCCTGTATAAAAACAACTAATTTTTCTAAGTCTTTCAGGCAACTTGAAACAAGTTCCTGGACAAAAGTCCATCTCTGTTGACACAGTACAGTTGGCCGGGACTTGTCGTATTCTAATCTAGTTAAGTATAGGGTGTACCTCAACTTCTGCTATGAAATCTTGATTTTTGCAGTTTTACAACAAAACTCAATTTTTCACGCATTGCATAAGGTTTATCCGTTGCAATATATATATATATATATATATATATATATGATTTTTAATGACACACCAAAACGTGTTCTGGGGACCATGATCGGTGCTCATTTGCTACTCCCAACCTTAGGTCTTACCATAAGGGTCACTGCAATAGCTCATTTTTCCTATGGAAATTCGCTAACAAGGACTTGTATTACCTACAGGTAAGGTATGTTAATGATATGCTGATAAAGAAATGCTTATCCAAATTTGTTCAGCTTTTTTCAAGAAAATGTCTGGGATGTATTTAGGTATCAGCTGCCTCTAGGCAACGAAATTTGCCACCCCCACCCTCCCCGTCATTACGAGATTTACTCTAATCCCATTGCCAGCTGATTACTTAGAAAAGCTATCAGGTTCATGCTGCTTTCAATAACTTTTTAACTGTTTATCATCGAACACTTATCAGTCAGATAGACCGGATAGAAGTACTAAGTATTTGGCTTTAAAGTAAAACAAATTTTTAAACAAAGGCACACGATTTCATTGATGGCCTGGATGAACATATAAGCAGAACACTGCTGGGTCTTGACAAGCCGGAAGTGAGACTGTTGGTCGGTCTACTGGTGGGACACAATTCTCTGCAGAGGCACCTCCAACTGATGGGGCTAGAGAGTAACCCAATATGTCAAGGTTTGGAGAGAAGGAGGAAACTTCTTTCAATGTTTCCTTGCATCACTGAGGCAGAAATATCTAGGACAAGGTTACCCTGACACCAGCTACGTACGAGAGGAAGCCCCCCAAGGACTCCTTCGTTTCAGGAAAAAGGGCGGGTTTGATGTGAACTGCTGATTCGACATGGGGCACAGAGGACCTCATGGTTTAGATGCAGTGTGTCCTGGCATGTCACACAACCCTCTAATAATAATAATAATAAAACAAATTTTTCGTTTCAACAACAGTTTATTTGCAATAAAAAACTAAACAATATAACTGTCCTTCTGGCTGTTCTGTTACAAAAAATAAAATATTTTAAACACATTTAGTTTAACTATAAAAAAGTAAGTACTTTTACTTAAAAGAATGAAATACAAATTTTGCTTGATGAATGATTTTTTTCATATTTTCCTCCTTGATTTTATCCTAGCAAAAGTATTAATAACAGTAGATAATAAGTATTGAGAGTTCAGCAGTTCTCCTTCGATGTTCAAGACTGCAAGGGAAACAAGTGTTTCGTCATTCTTCAGTAGATCGGCTTCTTAAATAATTTTTGATGCTTTTAAGACAGGAAAACGATCTTTGTCTCACAGGAACCAATCTAACATATAGAAATTCAACTACACAACTAAACCACTAACGTGAGTTGGGCAAATTTCCAAAATTAAGTTTATAGGAATAAGTTTTACGGTTTCAACCAACAATTTTAAAAATAGATCTATTCACAACAGTGCTGAATAGCTGCAAAATGTTTCGCACGCCATTCTACATATTGGGAGTATCTTCAATACACAATGCATTGCGTGCTTTTTTTGGTAGAATCCACCACATGGCTTTGAACCGGGTACTTTTATGGTATTTTATGTTGTGATCGATTTTGGGGGAACCAAGCGAGCTATAAGGTAGCGTAAAAAAACAAAATGTGCAGAATGTGTAGGAACATTTACATTTTCAGAAAAAAACTAAAAATAGTTACTTCCGGTCAAAAAATGTGCTTCTGGTTGTTGGATTTTTTTGGCTAACAAACTAGTCCGAGCGATGTCGACAACCAATGTGTGTAATAAATTTGAACCAAATCGGACTTAAAATGCAGCCGCTAGAGTGCGAACACATATATACATGAAATTTAATGATACCAAAAAAAGTGTTCTGGGGACCATGATCGGTGCTCATTTACTACTCCCGACCTTAGGTTTTACCATAAGGGTCATTGCAATAGCTCATTTTTCCTACGGAAATTCGCCAATAAGCAAAACCAATATGTGTATGGCTGGTTTCAAAGTTAAATGCGTTATTAGCGAATTTCCATAGGAAAAATGAGCTATTGCAGTAGCCCTTATGGTGAGACCCAAGGTCGGGAGTAGCAAATGAGCACCGAGCACCGATCATGGTCCCCAGAACACGTTTTGGGTTGTCATTAAAATTCATATATATATATATATATATATGTATATATGTGTTCGCACTCTAGCGGCTGCATTTGGTTCAAATTTGGTACACATGTTGGTTGTCCTAGTCGCTTAGACGAGTTCGTTAGCCAAAAAAATCCAATAACCGGAAGTACGTTTTTGACCAGAAGTAACTATTTTTTGAGATTTTTACTACAAGAATGAAATTATTGTTTTAGAGTTTTTTCTACAAATATAAATGTAGGATGTTAATCTGCACATTTTGTTTTTTTACGTGACCTTATAGCTCGCTTGGTTCCCCCAAAATCGATCAAAACGTAAAATACCATAAAAGTACCCGGTTCGATGCCAAGTGGTGCAAACTCACAAGGCCTCTAGGCGCAAACAAATTCTACTAATATATTGCGTACACACAGTCAGCTGTTCAACGCCTTCGTGAGAAGACCTATTTCCCAAATTGTTGGTTGAAACCCTAAAACATAGGCATATAAACTTAATTTTGGAAATTTGCTCAACTCACGTCAGCGGTATAGCTGCGTGGTCGAATTATTTTTTTTTTTAATGTTGATCAAGTAGAAAGTAGTTTATTGAAAAAACGCACGTGACCATGTCTGACCAAAGCTGAAACGGTCTTAGTGCAATTAAGAAAACATGAGGAACAGGTTTACGTGATTTTAATTATTGATGATAGAACTTTCGCGTATTTTATTTTTGAGTTGAATATTTTTAAAAAGTGTTTTTACCACCTGACAATGGTTGATAAAATGTCCACAACGCATGTAACATTCATTTGAAGAAAACTTCAAAAGGATTGTTTTCAGTAAGTGACAGCAAAAGTTACAATTACTGTGCATTGTTTGGTGTCAAAGTCACTAATGATTAACAATTAATATGCAGTAATAAATTACCTTATTTGTTCCGTCATGTGACATCTCTTGCCTTGTCCTTAAGACGCGTTTCGGAGTCGGGACTCCATCTTCAGTTTTATCTCCGTAGAGGTCGTCAAAACATTAAAACATACACGAAAACATACAGAATAATATACATATACACTTAATTATCGACATAATGTTTTATGCACGTACTACTGATTGTTGCGGTGGGTCTAAGGTTGAGACTACTTCGATGGCCTTCTCAGTCTATTGTATCTCAGAACTGTCTCGTATAATGAGTTAGACTGGAAAGATAATTTTTCATTGAGTATGTTGTCAGGTGACCGTTTGAATGCCTTGTAAATTTCATAATTCTTCAGTTGCATTCATCAATCGTCCCTTTTTTTGAATGTGGAGTGGTGTCATGTTTGTTTTGAAATCAGTGTACGAGTGATTGCTGTCAATTAAATGTTGCGCAAAGTTCGATCTATTGGCATATAAATTTTTTTGGGCAAATGTTCTTTATAGCGCTCCATGAATGTTCTGCCTGTTTGTCCGACGTAGAAGCAACCACAGTCGTTGCAATCCAACTTATTTACGCATGATTTTTTATCTGTGCGGTGTGTGACGACGGTGTTATACTTACTGAATGCATTTAAAAAAATTGTAGGTAGTGTATTGGTGCAGTTGGTGGTAACAAATTTCCTTTTGTCCGCTCCATTCTGTATAATGTTATGTTTCTGCTGCGACTCATAGCGAAGCAAAAGCAAACAGAATATTGTATACTATGATATTTTCATGACAATTGATTAGGACAGAGATATTTATTATTACATAGAAGGGAGACAATTTTTAAAGTTATAAAATATGACCAAAATGTGATGCGGTAAAGCAGTATTTCAATCTGGTCAGATAGGCCTAAGTAAAGAATAAAGTTAGCATAATATTAATGGTGATAGGTGATTGATTTACGATATAGTAAGAATTTTTCGTTGCTTGTGTTTGCTATTACCTAACCTAAAAAAAAACTGTTTATTGTGAAGAATAACTACCTGATTCTAAATTTGCCAATTTGATTGCTATGGTAATAAATGTAATGCTTTCAAGAAACATGCGTTGGTTCAGTATTTAGGATTAACCTAAAATTGTGTTTTGCTTTTGATCCAAATCAGCTGTTTTCTTTGTAATATGTAACATCAGATGTTTGAATTATAATACAGAAGGCCTTTTTCGTTTATTTTTTGTTTGTGTTTGTCTCTGTTTTGTTGACCTAACCTAAAAACATTGTTGGTTGTGAAGAATAATTAACTGAATTTGCAAAGTTAAATTCTGTAGTAATGAATGTAAATTAATGCATTCAACAAATGTGTGTTGGTTCAGAACAGGCCACACCTAGAATACTGTGATGCTAAGCTTTTGATTCAAATCAACCGTTTTTATCTGTTTCAGGGCTAGGAATGAACCCCCAAATTAAGACCATTTTCAGCTCTTAAAAACAATATTTTGCAAAATCATTTCTTTGTGCTTTTCTATACAGGATTAGTTGAAAGTCTGGAGACACCCTCTTAACTCTCCATTGAGCATTGATAGAAAATACAAACCCGGGGGTTGTTTATAGGTCATAAACTTCCCCATGCATAGGGCAACGTTGCCCCCCAACTCAAAATCGGAATTTTTGGGGGCTACTCAATATTTTTAAATGGGAAGTATGGTCATGTGATACCTCATTTTAAAGGTCTATTTAAGACTAGGAAAATGACATAAAGAAAATAAAAATCGGACCACTCAAAACAAAATAGCGGCCCTAAATGTGTTGAAATAAATCGACATAAAGTTGCTAATATCTCGAAAAGGAAGAGTTTTTAGAAAAAACTTCAAGAGACAAAAAATGTTTATTTCAAAGTGCTTGACCTAAAAAATTGCTTCCAAATCGATTTCGTAAATTTTATTGTTACTCCTCCATCTTAAAAAATGTTGTAAAAAATAAAATTTACGAAATCGATTTGGAAGCAATATTTTAGGTCAAGCACTTTGAAATAAACATTTTTTGTCTCTTGAAATTTTTTCTAAAAACTCTTCCTTTTCGAGATATTAGCAACTTTATGTCGATTTATTTCAACACGTTTAGGGCCGCTATTTTGTTTTGGGAGGTCCGATTTTTATTTTCTTTATGTCATTTTCCTAGTCTTAAATATACCTTTAAAATGAGGTATCACATGACCATACTTCCCATTTAAAAATATTGAGTAGCCCCCAAAAATTCCGATTTTGAGTTGGGGGGCAACGTTGCCCTATGCATGGGAAAGTGTGCTTTCATGACCTATAAACAAACCCCGGGTTTGGATTTTCTATCAATGCTCGATGGAGAGTTAAGGGGATGTCTCCAGACTTTTAACTAACCCTGTATAGTACTATAAAAGGTGTATTAAACATAAAATTGCAATTGTATCTTTGATAAAGTTTACAGCGAATATAATGGAGATTAGATTAAAATTGCAACTTGTGCTATCGTAAAGAATTAATTTTATTAATCAAAATTATTTCAAATTAATTTTAGATTAATTAGATTAATTTGTACTTCTCGTTGAAAAATACAATTATTATGTTTCCCCATTTCACTGTTGTAGAGCGCAAATTAGTTTGTGACCACTGCAGCCGGAAGAGTTTTCCTTCAGTTTGAAAAGATCTGGAGTTGTAGGTCAAGGGGATGGGATCAAGGGATGGGGTGTTCTTTTGAAACTTACTCAGAGCTCCAACATAGCAAGAGTAAATCATTTTCAAAGTCTTTTTCCCTCTGATATTGCGTTGTTGTAAAAGGAAGTTCAATTAAAATACTTCGACCACGCAGCTGAACCGCTGACGTGAGTTGAGCAAATTTCAAAAATTAAGTTTATAGGCCTATGTTTTAGGGTTTCAACCAACAATTTGGGAAATAGGTCTATTCACGACAGTTCTGAATAGCTGCAAAATGGTTTGCACGCCATTCCGCATATTGGTAGTATCTTCAGTAAAATAGTAAAATCCACCACATGGCTTTGAACCGGGTACTTCTATGGTATTTTTTGTTTTGATCGATTTTGGGAGAACCAAGTGAGCTATAAGATTGCATAAAAAAACAAAATGTTCAGAATAACATACTACATTTATATTTGTAGAAAAAACTAAAAAAAAAATTCATTCTCGTAGGAAAAATCTCAAAAATAGTTACTTCCGGTCAAAAAACGTGCTTTCGATTGTTGGATTTTTTCAGCTGACAAAATCATCCAAGCGACATAGACAACCAACATGTGTAGTATTTGAACCAAATCGGACTTAAAATTCAGCTAGAGTGCGAACTCGTATATACATATAATATATATACTGAATAGAAACTGTGTACAATGCAAGCAGTGGAAGCCAAAATGGAGGTTGATTGGATTTTAGCTTTTGAAATTGAAACAAAACATTTTAATGCATACATGTCACTGAAACATACTCCATTTTAGAGCAGTTGAAAATATATAGGAATTGTAGGGTTTTTTTTTTGAAAATTGCTAATAAAAGCGAACTCTTCATTTCAACAGTTCCAACTTAATATTTGACAGATTATCATGCGAGAGAGGGAGCGTGATGTATGCAGTTTACTAAGTACTACTTAAAAAAAGATCGATAGTTAGGTATACGTTGGCTAAAGCTGTCCGATGTACCATGCATAAAAAATTGATTTTTAATGACACCCCAAAATGTGTTCTGGGGATCATGATCATTTGCTACTCCCGACCTTGGGTCGTACCATATCTCATTTTTCCTATGGAAATTCGCTAATAAATAATTAAATCTCACAACTATGACGTGAGTTGAGCGAATTTCCAAAATTATATGTTTTAGGGTTTCAACCTACTGTTTGGGAAATTGTTCTTCTCACAAAGACGTTGAATAGCTGCTTTTTGTATGAAATATATAAGTAGACTTAGTTTGCATCTCAGCCGCCAACTCTCTATCGCGGAAAAACTCGCTTTGCGAATCTGCACCTCGACCTTGGGGCCTAGGATTTTGGACTGCTTCGCTCGGTGCGGACAAACTCGATTCGCACTTTAACAGCCACATTTAACGAACGATTTGGTACACACTTGGTTTTCTAAGTTGCTCAGACAAATCCGTTACCCAAAAAAAAAAAAAAAAAAAAAAAAAAAAAAATGGTATCAGTTAACTGACACAAACTTTCTCACAACTTACTGTAGTCAAAATAATATTGTTTTTAATCATTTTATTTTTTACTACTTTTTAGAACAAAACAAAAAAATAATATTCTACCTACGTCAATCGTATAAAAAAAATTATTGTCCCTGGCGGGATTCGATCGCGCGACCTTTGAATTACTGGCCGTACTCGCTACCGTGGTGCTACCCTGTACGGCTGACGCCGCGATGCTAGATTGACAACACAAACTTGTTTATTTTTAAACATTTCCCCATAATTATAAAACGCCGAAGTTTTGATAAAAGCGGGTGGCGTCATTTTGTTTTTCATCTTAAGCACTATAAATACTGAAAATTTGATCAAAATCGTTAGAGCCGTTTTTGAGAAATTTGCATTTTTGTCGTTTTTATGGGTTTTTAGGGGTAAATTACCCTTGAAAATTAAAAATTCCAAAAAATGAAAAAACGCCTGGAGATATTAGGGTTTAGTACCTACATACCAAATTTCATGAAAATTGGACCAATAGTGTCCTCTCTGGTCGTGTATACATACAGACAGACTGACAGACAGACACGACTCTAAAAACACTTTTTTGGGTTCAGAGAGCACCAAAACAAAAAATTCCACTAAAAATATTTTTGGGTTCAGGAAGCACCAACACAGATAATTGCACTAAACAATTTTTTGGGGTTCTGGGAGCACAAAAACAGATAATTCAACTGAAAATTCAAATTCGAACATTTTTACGAAAACAATACTTTCTCCATATACTACGTATAGGGTGGAGAAAGTAAAAAACAACCAAAAGCATATTTTTTTACTGGAAGCAAACATTTTTGAGACTTTTTGTACTAGAATGAAACTTTTTTTGGTTTTATCTGAAAAAAAATAAATATAGGAGATAATTCTGTATGTTTTGTTTTTTACAAGACCTTATAGCCCATATGGTTCCCCCGAAATCGATCAAAACATGAAATACCACAGCAATACCTGGTTAATATCGGTGTGGGATTTTATCTTCCGATGCAAGGTCGATGGCCGGGACACAAACCGAAGAAGTCCAAAATCTGATTCTATAAGCTAAAGGTGCAAACTCGCAAAGCGTAGTTTTCCTCTGCGAGCGGAACGAAGCAACGTGTGAGCCTGGGCTGGAGGCTGAGGTGCAAACCAATTCTACTCATATATTTCGAAAACGCAGGCAGCTATTCAGTGCTTTCGTGAGTAGACCAATTTTCCAAATAGTTGGTTGAAATCTTAAAACAAAAACTTAATTTTGGAAATTCACTCAACTCACATCAGCAGTTCAGCCACGCGATGGAATTATTAATTCTGGATTTGTAATGCTCTTACCTTGTTAAGCCTCGTCCACACTTGCAGACTGTGTATGCAATCAATCGTAGACTGAAGCAGACTGTCTGCTGACACAGTTTGTGATTCGAGTCTCCGTCTTGTTTTGCGTCCACACTAGTGTTTGACAACATGGTGACTGAAGAGGACGTGGTTTTAGCTTGTGTGTGTTTTATCTTTCTAAATCATGTGGCTGATTTACCAAGGAAGAGGCGATGGTGGACCCGCAAGTTTCTCGATGAAGGTTCCTATTATGGCCGCAATTTGTTATCTGACTATAGTCTTTCCACTCGACCGTGACTTCTCGGAACTCAACCCCCCCTCCCTACCCGCTCGCCGGGCCTGCCGGTGGCAAACTAGTGGAGGGGGCGTTGAGTTCCGAGAAGTCAGGTATCACGGCCGAGCGGAAAGACTATAATACTAGTAATACTAAAACACAACGTGTACCATTAAGCTACACAATAATATTACATATACATTTGTATTTACAAATTTATTAAATCAAAATACACGCATATACGAGTCACTTATTAAAGTTAAAATAAAATTATAAATATTTATTAAAATGGTATTTCAGTAAAAAAAAAAACTACGGGATAAAAATATGTATTACTAACTCTCACAATTTTATTCATATAATAAGAATAACAAAATTGTTACGTTATGTTCTTTACAAAAGTATAAAATGTACCAAATATCACTTTGTAGTATAAGTATTTTGTTAATCGGCCGACAGTCTGCGTGTTTCCCGTTCGTTTGGGAAACAGAAAACATTATCTTTTGTCTCCAGAAACACACAGATTGTCGGCGGACAGTCAGCAGACTAGCTGAAGACGTCTCCGGAGACAAGAGAAAACACCGGAGAGACAGTCGGCCGACAATGTTTCCGCAGACAAGTCTGCAAGTGTGGACGGGGCTTTAGAAATAAATATTTCAAGCTTTTAACAAAAACTTCTTTAAACATTACTTATATATATTACATTCTTAAACTTCTTGTATTAATACATTCAACATATATACAACTAAACCAAGATACACTGGAGAAACATTCTACACGAACGGTTCCCAACCGATGTAGGATTTCCCGAGGATGTGCGGATCAGTAGCTTGATCTAAAAGGCATTGGACCTGTAAAAATAATAATCTCATTACTATCAGTTTTTATAATCACTTTTAATGATTTCAAGAATTGAAAATATGATTATACGTACAGAAATTAAGAAAAGGTTCCTACAAAGTCTTATCTTGCCGTCTTGTGTTTTTACTAACAAGAAATCATATTCACAGCTACAGTGTTATAAAGGCCAGATTTGAGAGAAAAATAATCATCCGTTTTACTTAACTCACTTCAAAATGGCGGCAATTAATACTTTTTATCATCAAATACCTTTAAAACCTTTAACTTTAAAAAGTTGTCCGTTTTAACCAAATGGCTGATTTCACACTTACCGACCTGATACAGCAATAGTACCGATATCGGCAGACGTCTTTCACATTTACCAACTCGACGCCGATACAGACACGACCAAGTACCGTTACCAGTATTTTTCTCTTTTCTGGACTAGTGAGGTTATCGTATCTATGTTCTAAGTAGGAAAATATCTCTTTCCAGCTCTTATCTCTAAGAATTTTATTTTTGTTGTCATCATTGAACTTATCCGACAAACAGGGCTTACTTTCCACAAGTTCAATTAATGTCATGACATCATATTTAAAATGAGGCATATTTATTAGTTATCTAATAACGAGGTCAAATTATTATTGATTGATTACCATAGCAATCAGTAAACAAACTGAGACTATATCGTACCGATGAAGAAGGGAGACCTGCAGCTCGCTGCCTGCAACGACATGACACCGACATGTCGGTGAGTGTGAAAGCTACTCTTAAGTTTAAGTTAGTTTTCATGACCGACAACATCGTGCCAATATCGTGTCAGTGCCGTGTCGGTGTCGTGTCGGTAAGTGTAAAATCAGCCAATGGGGTTAAAATTCTTTACTCAGCGGTTTCCTCGCCTCGCTTGTTGAATTGCATGGGCTGAACATGGTCCGCAGTCTCTTCCTCGGCAAGACAAGCCCGATAGATTGGGGAGTCACTCGGCTTAAAACGATGGTGATATTTTCTTGACCGATTCTTGGTTTTGCTGCAAATTGATCTTTTGATACCACAGTATTGACGCGGATCAGCAGGAGATGACTGAAGAGCGTAAAGGTGTAGACTACTATCCCCGGTTTGACCCATTTTGCCTTGATTGTTGCAACTGTTGCTTTCTTACATTGAGCAAGAGTGTTTTTTTAGGCTGGGCCCATAACTGCAGCTAATTTTGCTATTTCATCAGCCTTCTCATTCCCCATGACTCCACAGGAACACCTACACGATTTCCTTCTCTATTTATAACCTTCAGCAGGACTCTTAGCTCGCAATACGAAATGTGTACTCATTTGTTTAATTATTTTTAGGAGCGCCTACTGCTGACTTTGAGTCCGTCAGAATACAAATCTCTCGATCATCACACTCCAGGCATGATGTTAGTGCCGCATTGACCACCGTAAGCTTGATGCAGAATTACATGGGGCATAGAAACATTCACTCATCATTTGATTGTAGAAGACTGCGCCTGATTTGTTCTTATTTGAGTTCACTGAGTCGTCTCAGAGACTTACTTAACATTCTTTGGGCAAAAAAATAACTGTTTTGAAAAAAAAACAAAGAAAAAAAAATAAACAAACTCTTTTAAAAACACAAGAGTAGTCTACAACCAATCAAGTCACAAGAAACATGAAACAGAAAAAACAAAAAGCACACCTAACATCAAATAAAACAATACATGTCCAAAATTAATAAATAAATAACACTCGACACACTTCGAGCATGCTGGCCAGCTTGTCGTACGGAACTCCGGTGTATTCTGTATGACCGGCTGGCCAGCATGCTCGAAGTGTGTTGAGTGTTATTTATTTATTAATGTTGGACATGTATTGTTTTATTTAATGTTAGGTGTGCTTTGTTTTTTTCTGTTTTGTGTTTCTTGTGACTTGACAATGGAAGTATAGTGTAATCTTCCGAAACCGGTTGTCGCTAAATAAAGGACACATTACTGTTGACGGTACCTAATGTATGTAACCTAGTTTAATAATATTACAGTTCAGGAGGCTAACAATCATGTATAAACTTTTTTATTTTGTAAATTTTTTGTTACGTTCACGTTTTTCAAGATAGTTGTAACGAAAGGTTACAAAAAATAAAGATAAAAATAAGTTATACTGTGTAAAAAAAAATGGGGTTCGGTAAAAAATTAAAAAATTAAAAAAAAATATGCTTTAAATCAAAATAAAATGCTATATGTGGATTATCTAATAACCATCAATATCTCTTCATCACCTCATTCACTTATTCACCTTAGAAACAAAACTCGTCACTCATGTAATGCTTAAAATCACTTATATACCTCCTAGGCCTATTGCCTTATTTCAATAATAAATCATCACCCACCTAAACTCTCTATAACATCTTTCTCCCAACTTCAACGTAGAACAATATTATATTTTTCATCTTACTTCAACTCACCTTACTCTTAAAACCTCAAAAATCACCTTCACTTGACTCCCATAATCTTAATAATAAAAAAAAATAATAATAATAATATTCGCGATAATCCACATATAACCTCACTTATGCTCTGTCTGCATATATTTACTTGTAATTATTAATCTCTGAGAAATATTTATTAATTAATTTTATTTTCTTAGGGGTGGGAACCTGGCTATTAAAGTAGTGGCTAAATGGACATTCGTGGCTATATAAAGAAATTCAAGGCATTGCAGCAAGACAACTATTATTTACTCAAACATGATCAAAAAATGAATATTTACAGCAATTAAGAAACATAAACATAATGATACAAATATACAAACAAGTCAAGAAATTATTTACAGTTGTACAAAGTTTCGTGAACCATATCTTAATTGATGACGCAATAGAAGTTAAAAGAAGTTACCTTTTTTAAAATAATCAAATTTTAATACCTGCAGACTAAAAATATGTCCAAAGGCCATTATTACTTACAGTTTCACTTGTTATTTTCGTCGCACTGTTCTTTACCTAGGATTTTTGTCATAAACTCAATTCACTTCTGTAGCCTACCCCACGCTAGTCCCGCCAAGGCACATCGAAAAGTTATCAGTCGAGAAACAGCCAATTTACATGATCAGTTCTAATTCCTTCAATCACTCCAACTATAAAGTATATCTACTTCACATTGAGACCAAAATTGTCACTACTTTACAATGAAAACTACATTTTTCTTGTAATAATACACGCCGGCTTCATGCAACATACATGAGCTATATCGCCATCTTGGTAGAAGTCCCTGCTTGCTTCTCTACGTTTCGTCTCGTTCCACTGCTACCAGTACGTTCTATTACGTTCCGTATCTTTTGATATCTGTGTTCTTTCACATACACAGATTGATTCTCTCTCTCTTTTCCAATTGCTTCCATGATCACTGTACATATTATCATATTAAGTTCTCGATACATATTAAATTGTGCTATGTCCTGTTATTATATTCTTTTTTATTTATTTATCGAACTGTTTATAATTTCAAATACCGCTTTATATTGTTCGCTTATAACGCACCACTCGTTGAAACATAGTTTCTGTACAATTTTCACCTTTTACACACGCTCATATATTAATATGTTTTTTAAGTCTGCTTTTATATTACCTACTTTTACAGTCTGCTTTTATGTTTTATTATTTGTTTATATAAAAAAAATGATTCTACTGTAACTACTTTGCGTCATTTAGAAATGTATATATAAAAATTATAAATGGTTAATATTATTTATGTATTGCGTCATTATTCATTTAGACCAAACCTCTGTATCTTTAGTCATTATAGGAAACAGCTGATTTATTTCTTATTTTATTATTTTCTCTGTGACATGGACGTTAGTGTTACATAGTTGACGTTAAAAACTCTACACTGCCGCCATTTCAGAACGAGTAAAGTAAATCGGTTGATAAATTTTCCCAAATTTGGTCTTTACAAAACTAAGTAGCAAATTTTCAACTCCAGAACATTTACTGTTAAAAAGACATGATTTTTTTTTCTTAAAAATACAAGCGGGGTGCTGGTTAGGAATTTAAGCGTATTACGATGTACTTTTACAAGAGTTTTTTTCATAACTTCTGCATCCTGAAACTTTTTTTTCCAACACTCTGTAAATAGCGTATCACAAAACACCTAAATCTAAATAGTAGAGCCGTTCAAACAATTTAATAACTACATACAAACAGAAAGAGAGAAACCACTGTCACCAGGCACAAACACACACAAAGATGACCAAGTCAGGCTGCCTTTTCAGAAAAATAACGTGACTGTTATTTTAAAGTAAGTTAGGGTAAACAATCATTCCTGCTCTGTTTTATGATGCCTCCCAGAGGTTTATCCAATAAAATCTGAGCTTCTTTTAATGATGTGGAGTGGAATTTTTTTGCATCCATCACTTTGAGACCGGATTCAAATAGCTTCGAAAAGTAGAACAGGGATGTAAGGGTCTGGAAGGCCTCATTATTTTGGAAGAGGGTCAAAGTGGCTAAAAACCCCCAAAAATTTGAAATTTTTGTTATATACCTGAATCGACGCAGAATTCAAAGTGTGTGACCGTAAGACACCTAATAGAGTGTAAAGTCGGGTTTTAATATGTTTCGTAATCATGGGTTTTTCTAATGAGTCATCACTGATCTCTGGGTTTTTCCAATTACTCATAACTGAACTCGCATTTGATTGGCTGAGCCTTCGATCTACTTTTCTCTGATTGGCTGAAGCTTTCACGCGACTCTTTCTGATTGGCTGATAGACCCCATATAAGGAGCGGAAGTGAGAGAAAGACGTCAGTTGTGTTTCAGTTCATGTAAATTACATTGACCAACTAAGAATATGTTTTTGAACAAAACTTAACTTTTATATATTACATTAGCACGTGGAATTGATATGCTTACCGGCCTGCCATCCCTCTTGTTTAAGCTCGAACAATTTTTATTTACCTAAGGCGTAATTAACGGCCGCATAAGTTCTTTGCTTAATAATTAACAGTTACGTACCTGTTCCCTAGCTGTCAGTCCTTGCTTAGGCATAGTGCTACGAATATTTTCCTCCTCAACTCCTTGTACAAGTTGGACAAAGTACTGCAAACACGGGTGGCTCCTGTGGGAAGACTCCACCTCTGTCAGCATTATCCAGCTAGGATGGTCTCCTTGTAACTTTCTACGGGCTAAATTAATCTTGTCTCGAGGATGCCAATTCCCTTCGGCTGTGAACAATCATAACAACACTAAAATTCACAATACAATAATCAAATGTCAGTCAACTTGTGAATTTATTTCATTTCATATCATTCATTACTATAATGTAAGATCCAAAAACCGCTCACTCATACATCACAGTATCTTTTAACCCTTTCCCCGGTATTCCGTAGTAACTCGTAGCGATTTATTTTTTTCATTCCCCGGGTTTCCGTACTAATCCGTAGTAAACTTTAAATGCGTATAACTTTGCCATCTGTTGGAATATTTTAAAACTAACTTAAGAAACGTTGTATGTTGTATATCATTTGTTATTTCTTCCAGCTGATTGGGATTTTAGATCTGTGTTTATAATCATCTGCAGCACAACTTTTGTAAACCAAGAGTCACGTAAAACATGGCTAGACTGAATTTAAAATACATGGTTAATTTTTTGATTTATAAAATGTAGTTTTGTAGTAATTGAACACAAATAAAACAGACAGTTTATGGACTAACAAATTTAAAGTGTCTCCTAACATTTTTGTAAAAGTTATAACTGTGAGTGAACTTATTTTTCAATTTGTTTTTTATTTGGACTGAAAAAATTCAGTGCTGCATTAGGTAAGTAAATATACAAATTTTGTATATATCAATATAATATTAAGATATGGCAAAAATTTCATGCATATTGAATAAGTAGTTAATTAGTTATCGTAGTTTGAACATTAACTGAATATAAGTGACAAATTTGGCCATGTAAGAGGTCTGGTATGAGGCACTTGGTGCCAATTATGAATACCGGGGAAAGGCTTAAAATACCGATAAATAAAAGTTCCAAAAGTAGAGCTTTTGTGAAATACAAACATTTTCTTCTTATAAATCCAAAATATACAAAAATAAACGGTACCAGAAACTGGCACATACTTTCTCACAAACATATTTAAATTATTAAACAGATTCACTGTGTCTTCATAATTGTATTAAAGTAGGAGAGGGGATACATTATAGTAGGAGAGTAACTAATAAATATCATTATTATTAGCTAAACGAGAATTTTTAGAAAGATGCAGTTTTTTGCATATGGTAGGGTACATTAAGGGCTACAAATAAGCCAAATTTATCAATCGCTCAAGCCGTTTTTTTATAAAAAAATAGTAACTGATTTTTTGCGGGGTTTTTGACCAAAAAGGTAAGTCGTTTTTCAAAACCTTTTTTCGTTCATACAGACCTAATTGACATGTTTGGTGCAAATTTGTTCGAAATCGATCGAATAGTTTCCTCTCTAGCTTTGTATACATACATACAGACCGACATTTTGTAAGAAACACTTTTTTGGGCTCAGGGGGTCCCAAAACGGATATTTCCACAAAAATCTAAACATCAATTTTTTTGCGATCACTATACTTTCTCTCTATACTATAGTAGGCCTATAGTGAGAAAGTAAAAGGATATTGTATGAAACTATCACTTTTACTTACTTACTTCTTCTTTCAAGCTTCCGGCTTCAGGTAATGCCGACGACTCGGTGTCCGTGGTAAACCGCAGCTGCCAATGCCCAGTACTCTTTCTTTTGCAGTATAACTTTCATGGGGTTTGGAATGTCTTTTAGTGCTGTTAGAAGGGCCGTCCTGGCTGTGTTTTCGTTCGAGCATTCGAGTAGTATATGCTTCAGCGTTTCCTCCTCCATTCCACAGTTATTGCAGGTTTCGGAATCGACTAGTCGGAATCTTTTCAGATAGCTGTTCGTAATGATATGGCCGACTCTAGCTCTCGTAATGAAGGTCCCAATGTGGCGACTGACACCTCTGTACCAGTTTGCAGGCGTCGGAGCTTTTTGAATTTCGAATAACGATCTTCCGACAGTGTCGGTGTTCCATCTCTGTATCCATTCATCTGTTATTGATTTGCAGATTATATTTTTGCATTTGTTTAGTGATAGTTTTGGTGGCATGACGGGGCCCATTTTTGTCGCACGTTTTGCTATTTTGTCTGCCTGCTCGTTGCCGCTTATTCCGCAATGAGATGGAACCCACTGGAAGACGATATTTTTTCCTTTTTTCTTCAGAGCATGGAGTATAGTTTTCATTTCAGATATTCGGAAGTAATAGTCACTGGGTGAATTCATTTGTAAGCCTTCAAGGGCCGATCTAGAGTCGGTGAGTATGCAAATGTCTTGATATGGTGTGCTAATGCAGCTCGTTAGGGCTGCATTGATGGCCAATATCTCAGCATTTTAAAACTATCACTTTTGAAAAATAAAATTTTTTTTATAAAATTGAGCAACTTCTAAAAAATGGCTACACATAAATAAAAAATGTATAGAAATTGTAAAATAAAAAAATAGTTACAATTACTCTATAATACTACAGAGGACAATATTTGTTACAATTCACTAATCTATACTTATAAAAGCCAAATACCATTGACTCATCACAGTTTCTCCAAAACCACGAGGCCTACAAACATGAAATTTGGCACAAATACTCTATATAGGCTCTAGATGCACACTAAGAAAGGGTTTCCGAAAATTCTAAATTTTAGGGGGGGTCAAAGTTACTAAATCACAATTTCTCAAAACCTACCGAAGGGATTGGAATGTAATTTGGTATGTAGCTTCCTCTAGGGCCATAGATGCCTGTTAAGAAAGGGTTTAAAAAAATTCGAAATTTTAGGGGGGTTTGGGGTGGTCAAAGTTACAAAATCACGATTTCTCTGAAACCATCGAACGGATTGGAATGAAATTTGGTATGTAGCTTCCCCTAGGGCCATAGGTGCTCGCTAAGATAGGGTTTTAAAAAATTCAAAATTTTAGGGGGTTGGGGGGTCAAAGTTACTAAAAAAAAACACCGAACGGATTGGAATTAAAATTTATTATGTAGCTTCTTCTAGGTCCCTAGGTGCTAGCTAAGAAAGGGTTTTAAAAAAAATCGAAATTTTAGGGGAAGTTTGGGGGGGGGGGTCAAAGTTACTAAAAATTCCCATCAGAAATACATAGTGTAATATATTTATTGATATAATATATTTTTTGTTAATATACATTTAACTTTGATTTGTTTATCCGTGCAAAGCCGGATCGGGCCAGCTAGTTCACAATAATTACAATAAATAAAACACAACACACTAAGTAAACAAACATTGTAACTCGACAATCAACTACGCTACGATGCTATGTCATAGGTTCAAAGCTTTGTATATTTTTTGCGTGATTGTTATAAGTTATAGAGTATTGAACCACAGTATAATCCCGGTAATTCGAGTTGCAATAGTTCGAGGTTTCGTGTAATTCGAGTCACAAATAGCACCGTCAATATAAAATAATTTAACCACGTTACATGTTTTGGGGGTTCAACCAACAATTTGGGAACGATTTCATCTACTTACAAAGGTGCTGAATAGCTGCTTGTGTGTATGAAATATATTAGTAGAATTTGTTTTGCACTAAGCCTCAACTTCGACTTACACGCTGTGGATAACTCTCTTTGCAAGTTTGCACCCCGACATTCCGCCTGCTTCACTCGCAGCATACAAACTCGGCAGTTGAGCCGCGGATCACAAGATGCCCCCACCATTGGTATTTTATAAACTATCAATCTGATAGCAAACTTTAAATGGGAAATCTTTCCTTGTTTTTTAAGAAATACAAAAATATGTAGCTAAAATATTTGTAAGTTAAACAAACAAATAACTTTTTAAAATCGACAAATACGGTTTTTCTTAATTTTTTAATTTTATATAACACATGAACTAATTGACAAAACTACAAATTTGTCACACATGAAAAATGAAGTTGGTACCGGTAACATATGTTAATTCCTCTGTATCATGATTTAAAAAAACTATCAAACACCGTATTTGTTGATTTAAAAAAGTTATTTGTTTATCTAAACAATGTTTAGTTAGTGTTAATAGCGTTTTCATTGGTTCAAAACGTTTCCATACAAAAATATCTTCCTCTCAGTTAGGGTGTTTTTAAAACTTTATATATATAAGCTAACTTTTAAAGGGTTAGTTATATATATATAAAAAAAAATACCAAGAACAAAAAAGACTTAAAATAATTTGTAACATCTAAAATAATCATAAAATATAGGGTGTTCCGTAAGAAATTCGAAAGTTTCAATATATAGTCGAAATATTTTAACTACATATTTTTTAATTTCTCAAAAAAAAAAAACAATGAAAGGTTCCCCGTTTAAAGTTTCCTGTCAGATTTCCAGTTTACAAGATACCAATGGTGGCCCATTTAAAAAGGACACTCTGATATCAAATTATTCGTTAGAATGGCACCAGTATGCTGATGTATAGTACGACCTATTAAATATTATTTTTGATGTACAAAACTATGCTTGAAGTAAAGGACAGCTGCAGTACGGAACAAAGTGAAGTAGTTTACCTGGTAGAAGGTTTAGTGGCAATAATCAAGCTGTCTATAAGTAAAAGCACCATAATTTTGGCAACGTCAGTACTGTATATTTGGTTCGTAAGGTATTAGAATTATTCATTTAAAAAAAAAAGTAAATGTATACGGACGTGGGACCTCCTCAAGATCGAAGTTCTTCAAGCATTTTCTTCAATTCTTTTACCAGCCTTAACGGCAACATACATACATAATTTTAATTTTTCAATTGCCGTTTATTATTAGTTTGTTTTTTATACAAATACTTTTACTGTTTCTATACGTTTAACGTTATTGTAATAAATATGTAGAATTAATTATAACATCAAAGCTAGATGGTTAACACAGTTAAATGTCCATTCATTATAAATACATTCAATAAACATAAAATGTTGGTTCATCAGTCTAGGCCTAACTTAAAATTATTGTGTTTGTTGATTTTACCTGTCTTAACGGCAACATACATACAATCATTTTAGGTTAGGCCTAGACTTAAAATTACTTCCTAGGCCTAACCTAAAATTATTGAATGTATGTTGCCATTAAGGCAGGTAAAATAAATTAAATATACATACAATAATTTTAGGTTAGGCCTGGACTGATGGACGAACTTTTTGTGTTTATTGAATGTATTTCAGCGCTTGACGATAATATCTGAACTACGCCGGACAGAACCGATCATCTCTTAATTTAAATTGATGAATCAAAACCAAATTTCTTGAATGTATTTACATTCATTGCCTTAGAAACCAATTGGATAACGTTTTTTCGTTACTCGTATTTTACATTTGTCATTGCCGTAGCAACCAATTAATAACCCTTTTTTTCGTTACGCATTACATTTTCTTCTCCTACCGCAACCCGCGTTAAGGAACTTCGTTCCAAGTTGTAATCAGAGTTAACACATACTACAGAGTTTGTATTTAATAAATAAAATGTTTCTTCTTCAAAATGAACTCGGTCCTGTTTCATGTCGGTAGAACTACTAGAACATACCTGCATTGTGGATTTTGTTTAGCCAGTTGATGGAAGGTTCTTGTATAAACACATTCATAATGTTTAATAAGACCTGTTGGCTGTTGCAAAGTGTCTGCAGAGTGTGTACCATAGTCTCTTGCAGTGTACCTGAAACAGCAAATTTATTTAAGATAATAAACTATTTCACAGAATATTTCATTCATGACAGTTTAGAGAAGATGATTTGGCTTAGAAAAATGGCACGACCAATCAGGTAAACATTTCATTCCTTTACAGTTTTCACACACTCACAGATATTTAGTTTATTAGCGAATTTCCATAGGAAAGATGAGCTATCGCAGTGACAATTATGGTAAGACCTAAGGTCGGGAGTAGTAAATGAGCACCGATCATGGACCCCAGAACACGTTTTATATGTGTTCGCACTCTAACGGCTGAATTTTAAGCCTGATTTGGTGCACACGTTGGATTAAGTCGCTCGGACGAGTTCGTTAGCTAAAAAATTCAACAAGCGGAAGCACTTTTTTTCACCAGAAGTAACAATTTTTTTTAGATTTTACGTACTAGCATGAAACTTTTTTAGGGTTTTATACAAAATAATATAATATGTAGGACATTATTCTGCACAATTTTTTACCTCAAAACCAACCGAAAAATAAAATACCATTAAAGTACCCGGTTTAAATCAACGTGGGAGCATCTTCTGAACCGAGGCCTATGGCCGAGTTCGTACTCTACGAGCGAAGCAAAGCAGTCCGTAACCCGAGGCCGCAAGGTCGAGATGTAAACTCTCAAAGCAAGTGGAACGAAGAAGCGCGTGAGTCTAGACTAGAGACTTAGGTGCAACCATTTTCTACGAACATATTTTGAACACACAGGCGCCTTAGTGAGTAAACAAATTTCCCAAATTGTTGGTTGAAACCCTTAAGTATACAAACTTAATTTTGGAAATTCGCTCAACTCACGTTAGCGATTCAGCTGTGTGGTCAAATTACTTCGTTTTGCTTTTATAGAAGTATTAATTTCAATTTGTTAATCAGTGTCACAAATACATAATAATTTAGCAGAAATATTGTTATTTTATTATTACATACTTGCCAACTTTAAAAGCTCAGCTGTAAAATATTTTGTGCGCTGAAGATTAAAACCCTCCCCGACTTGCAGCTCAGAAAGCAGACAACACACTTATAATAAATCATAAACAAACCAACTATGCTGATCTTTGTTCCCATTCTTTTCTCAAATATTTTCGTCCAAAATAATTATTTTGCCTTATTTATTTCTGGAATTTTTGCCAGCCAAAAACCTTGTTCGGGCATATTTTGCACCCACGCACCTCTCATAAATTATGCACGTCTTGCAAATTCAGCAATTTCACAACCGCAACAATAAAAAATAAGGCCTTTGTTAGAATTATTTCACACAGGTGAGAAAAAACTTACCAAGTTCCACCCAACGGAATGCAGGAAGTTGAAAGGCTGCATAAAACATTTTTTTTTGCTATAGCTGGAAAGTGTTCGAATTTTTTAAGGACATGAGTTGGGAAATTTGTAGCTTAATAAAATATACCTAACCCCAGGAATTAAACTGTCCTACCCCAGAAGTAATTTACTGTTCTACTTTACATATCTAGTGATTTAAAGAATCCATTAGTTACGATTGCACTACTCTTCAAACACCTGATTCTTTGAAAAGCTTAGATCAGCTGATTGTTTGTTATAGCAGATTAATTTCATTACTACTAAACAAAATTGTATTGTTTAAATTGTATTGTTAAGTAGACTAACATGTACTTCTGAATAATTCTACTAACAAAAGTAAAATTTTTATTTCCATAGTCTAAAAATGAAGCCATGGATGGAAGAGTTAGTGCTATAAATTTATCATTTATACCAAGTAAAAATCTGTTTCAGTTGTTAATTTCAATGTTTGATTAATAATATACTGCAATGTTTGGTTAATTAGAGAACAATATACTAGTTAAAATGTTGTGTTGATTTAATTTACTGTACGAAGTTGTAGAACACCCTGTAAGTAATGCGGTTAGGTGAAATACTGTACGTTACACGTGATAACTGCTTCTTCACATCACTCAGGGGATTATACAGTACAAATACCCACTTCAAATAATGTAAAGAAGCAGTTTCACACTTGTTTGGTAATAGCTATTTACGTTACAAGTGTAGTAAGAGCGTTTTTACATCACGCAGGTGAATGTTGTGCAACGAGCGAAGCGAGTTGCATAATTCACCTAAGTGATGTAAACACGCTCTTGCGTAACGTGTAACGTACAAGATTTTACCTGACCCGACAATATACAGGGGGTTACGTACAATATACAGGCGTGATGTATACAACTTCTTTACTTCACTCGGTGAAGTAAAGTTTAAAAAACTCACTCGGTGAAGTAATGAAACCCATTCATCTTCTAACAGTAACGTTCTTTTACAAAAAAAAGCTACGTTAGGAAAATACTTTCAAGCATAACAATAACATTCAAGCGCACAGCTGATTTCTAGCGTTGAACCTTGTTGGCTCCATAGAGGTATATTTTATTAAGTTGAGCACTCAATGTTATTTGAATGGGTTTCATTACTTCACCGAGTGAGTTTTTGAAACTTTACTTCACCGAGTGAAGTAAAGAAGTTGTATACATCACGCTTGGGATAGGGAAGTTTAACATGGCGGGTTGGGTAAATATCTATTAAATGTAATTTTTCAATGACAGAAAAAATAAGAAAAACCGCTAAAAATTTAATGTTGTGCTAGGAACTTGAAATTTGGCAAAAAGGGAATTTTTTAGCATAAAGGGGCCCACAGACGATCAACTTGGTCGCCAACCTCTTAGCCAACATGCCATGTTGACGACAATGTTGAACGTCTGTGGTCAGGTTGGTATTTGATATTCCCTGTTATTGACAATGTTGAGGTAAGATCAAATAGGTTTGATATTTGGTGGGCGGAGCCAAATATAACATCAATATAATGATGTTGGCAACTTGGTTGTCAACATCTCGTGTCATCTGTTGCATCAAGGTTGGCAAGCAAGTTGATTGTCTTTGGGCCCTATATGAACGAAGAAAAGAATGTCCACAGCCTTACCCCCTAAGGTGGGGGGAGGGGGGGGTTTAAATTAAATAGTAGTTTTTAACTGACTTTTTGGCCTTTCAACCCAAATAACTACCCATTCAAGGTCATGCCAACAATAACAATTTCAGAAAATTTCCTAAAAACTGCATGTATAATTTTCTGTTTAAAACTACAATTTTCCCTTTAAACTCCCCTTGTACCCGGAAGGCGTGAAATCAGTTTCCTTCATTTTATGCTAAAAAGAGCTTTGAGTCAAATTTTTAATCTAAAGCACTTACAAGGGCATACGGGGGAGGGGGATGGTGTCTTCAAAAAAAGTTATTTTCGTAAGCTAAAACTTTTCTATTTAATGTATGTTAAAGAAAACATATTGGCACCCTTTCCAGAGGGAAGAAATTGGTACCACCAGCACTAATTACCAAGTGTTGATACTCAATCTAGAAACACATATTCACCTTTCAGATATAAAGGCGCAGCTAGATTCTCTATCTGATGAGTCATTCTGAAGGGCATTAGTTCGGGCACAGCCAAACTTACAGCCGTGTCGAACGCATATTCGAAATCGATACCGAGTAGTCTTCCTGTTTTGGTCGAAACTAAAGTGTTCT
>JAGFPH010006442.1:18412-38015 GCA_018207615.1 Philaenus spumarius | reverse complement strand
AAAATCAATATTTTGCAAAATCCTTTCTTACTGCACCTCTACATAGTGGTAAGAAGGTACCCACAGAAGGTACAGCTGTCAGTTTAGGCAGTACGTTGATTATGAATCTGTCAGTCAGAACTTCTTATTTCATAAGAAAAAAAATTGACCAATTTTAGCAAATTTAGAATCAGGTAATTATTCTTCACAACAGCTTTTTAGGTTAGGTAAAAGGAAACAAAAGGCTTATTGTATTATAAGTCAAATATCTGGTGTTACATATTATATTGTTTCCTTTAGTTGGTAATATCAAAATTAGTTTCAAATGTTGATTATTGTTTATTTAAATATTAATGGTGACATTTCAATACATGCCATAATTCAAATTATTGGGGCGTGGCTATATTTATTTCAATCTCTGTCTTACACTAGCTACGTATAGGTTATTAATACGTATAGCTCAATCGTTATTTCCACGAAAATATTAGAGTATAGGCCTACAATAATCTGTTTGCATTGGCTTCGCCATGGATCGCCGCCAGGGTTGGTTAGCGAAGCGAGCAGGGGCGGAGCACCTAGCGCTATTTAAAAACACAGTAAAACTGAAAAAACTAGTTTGGCACTATGCTTCAAAGAAATATGTTACGAATAATATGTATTAGGTTAATTACCTTGTATATACTCCGTCAATCAATCCAAATCGTTTCGAAGCAGGCTGAACAACTTCATTTTGAATATGGATCTGATGATGACGGCATAGCCGTCGAAACCGGTAATCGATCTGGAAACCAATTTGGATTGGTTGACGGAGTGTATACAATCCAGGAAGCTATACATACATTATGTGTAAATATGTTACTCTGCCTACCTAAGGAGATCACTCGGTAAGATATTCTTAATCCTTGTAAAGTTGTTGATCGTATCCCTTCTTGTATACGTCTTGTAAACTGTAGAATAGATTGAAGGAAAATGTCTGCTTTGTGTGTTGGAACCACAAATCCATTTGTGAAACTCTTCTTTGGCTCGATCACTGAAAGTATATTTCATATAACTAAAAGTAATATCTCGTGCGGATTAATTTTATACGCACGAGAAACAATATAACTTCAAAGTATTAAGTTTAATGTGTTATTATAGAACTAATGTAGGCTGTATGACTCGTTTGAGGTTAGAAGTCGTTGAAAATGTAGATTTTCTTTCAATTTTGTTTTGTTTACTTTGTTCTTCAAAAGAAACTACGAGGGCTGTTCGGAAAGTAACCTCCGTTTGCTCACTGCAAGGGACATGGAGGGGGTAGTGCTGCCATTCTTGCAACAGTCGGTGTCCAGCCGTGGTAGAGTGAAGGTCGTCCGAGCGCTAGTTGTTTTTCATTTGCTTGCCAAAATGTGCGCTGCAATAAAAAATCCCGCCAAGTATGAAGCGAGTGCTGTCATTCGATTTTTCACAGCTAAACAGTATTCGGCAGCAGCAATTTATAGAGAACTTTGTGCTGTGTATGGCCCAAAGATTATGAGTGAAGGAGTTGTTCAGGAATGGGTGTGCTCGTTTAAAAATGGCCGAACAAATGTCCATGACAAAGAAAGAATTGGCAGACCATCGTGGCCACTGATGAACTGGTTGAAAAAATCAATGCAAAAATTCGTGACGACCATCTCAAAACTTTCAAAAGAATATCCACAAATTTCCAGGACTGTTTTGGACGAGATAGTGCACGACAACGCTCGTCCTCACGCTGCTCAGAAAACCAAACACCTTCTGGGCCAGTTCAAATGTGATGTTTTTAGGCATCCACCGTACAGCCCAGATTTGACTCTCAGCGACTTCCACCTCTTTATGCATATGAAGAAATGGCTTGGCTTCTATTAATTTGAGGATGATGAAGAGCTCAAAGATGCGGTCACCGGATGGCTCAAGACACAGGCAGGAGATATTTTTGTAGAAGTAATTTCAAAGTTAGTTAATAGGTATGATAAGTGCTTAAATGTTCATGGAAACTATTTTGAAAAGTAAAGGAAAGTCGTAGTTTTAAGATGTATATAATCCAAATTTTGTATCTATTCTGTGTTTTATTTATATAAAAACGGAGGTTACTTTCCGATCAGTCCGCGTATTTAGGCCTACAGACTACAAACTATATTTAACTGGGTTTATGCTGTTAGGGAATTTCAACTGGTAAATGTACAGAGCCTACAATTAAATATTTTACTGTTTATTTCTTTTTCTATTTATGTTAGGTTAGGAGCGGTCTTCATAACCTCTTCACGAAACGAATATGATAAGGCTACTGGCACAACTGGACAGTAATCGTTCGCATTTTAATAACGTTGTAATTCATTATTTAAGAACTGGAAGCCAACATAAAATCTAATTTGAAATACTCACTATTTTTGAGGTTCGGCTTTAACGATGAAATTTCCCAAAGGAACGGTATCGTAGACCCAGGCAATAAGACCAGATCTACTGTTAAGAGGTACTACCTGTAAATAAAACATGTACTTGTTAAAACATTTGACTCACAGTATATTGATGAAATTAATTTAACAATCAACTCTAAAGACAGGTCTACAATGTGCTGGTATGACTTGCTAAGCTCATGAAGAATCCGGATGGAATGACAGTTCATAATAAAAGCAATTCATTATGTTTGTAATTATTTGAAGAATGAAACCTTTTATAATAATTTAAAGGAATATAATACACGGTGTTCATTTTAACTGGGACTCCATTGGGATCTCTGAAAGTACAAGACAGCAATCTTCAATGGGGAACTTCACCTACTTTTTAGAGACCATTAAACATATGAATTTTAAATTTCAAAAATTTGCCGCCATTTCCCAATATGGCGGAAAACTTTTGAATTTCTTTTGGAATACCCTGTATTTTACAAGTTATTTTTAAATTTGTTGCTCTTAGTGTTTTTTTTTATATGATTAAATGTTTAAAAGTTAGAGGGGTATAAAGTTTTAAAACATCTTAACTGAGCGGATGATATTTTGGTATGGAAGTGTTTTGAACCAATAACAATGCTCTTAACACTAATAAAACATTGTTAAATAAACAAATAACTTTTAAAAATCAACAAATACGCTTTTTTAAAACCATATTACGAGGGAATTAAGTGACAAAACTACAAATTCGTCACACAGGAAAAATTAAGTTGATAACAGATGTACCGTTGATAAGTTTTAAAGTACCGTTTTTATATTCTAAAATGGCGGCCAACTTAAGAATTTATTATGGAACACCCTTTGGTTTATGGTTTTTGATTTGACTGAATTCTGGATTCTGAATCAGCTGATATTGAACATCTGTTATCAACTTAATTTTTCATGTGTGACAAATTTGTAGTTTTGTCACTTAATTCCTTTGTATTATGGTTTTAAAAAAATAACAAAAACAGTAATTGTTGATTTAAAAAAATTGTTTGTTTGTCTAAAAAAATGCTTTATTAGTGTTAAGAGCATTTTAATTGGTTCATAAAGTTCCCATACAAAAATGTCATCCGTTCAGTTAAGGTGTTTTAACCCTCCAAGTGCTAACGTCGCGATGTATAAAAGTCGTGTTACAGTGCTAAAGTCGCATATGCAACGTTTGCGCAACACATTTTGTAAATGTGTACGACGACGCTATTTTTAATACAATCTGAGACTTCTATGTATGGTTGTGTTTGGAAAAAGTCACTTTATTATAGTTCAGAGTTTCATAGCAATATCGACTCAAACAAATGTTCGGCAGAATTGTCAAATCAATTATCTAGTAGTGTAGTATGCATAGATAGACGCTCGGAACTCGGATTTTGTTTGTTTATCCACTAGTTGTTATTCACTTTTAGTTTCAGTTTAGATCAGTTTATTTTTATTTGTTTTTGTAAATGTTTATTCATTTTTGAAGAAATTATTAGTGAACTTAGCAATTCAAGTGCTATTAGAGTTGCGTTTGAAAATAGTGACTTTTAAAGACTTTGAACTGTAAATATTTTGTCTTCTTTTTTTTTTCTTGTATATAATGTGTGTGTTATTCCTTTATAACAAATTAAAACCATAAATATTGGACCTAGACAGTACTTTTATATCTTTAGAGGCAAGTTTTTCTTCTTTGTGCAGAAAAGCCATTTTTTTATTGACAAAAAGTTTTTTTTTACAGCTAAGTAGTAGTGTTACTATGTATATTTCTATTCACCATAAAATTGTGCAACTTTTGGCTATATTGGATTTTCTACAATACTTTTTTTACATATTTTGAGTAAGTGGTTTTAGAACACAATTTTTTTTTAAATTTCAACTTTGGACAGCAAAAAAAAAAAAACGATAAACATTATAAGGTAAGCCTGTTAAAGTATTTACTGTAAAGAGCATGTAATTGTGATTAAAAAGATGTATAATAAGTCTTACTTTACTGTTAGTGAGTATTTTATAATGATTTTAGTTAATAAGCATGCACGGAACCAAAAAAACCCTTATCGCTAAAGAGCAATATAGTCAGCAGTCACTAAAACGTAGGTGAAGTCCCCCATTTAAAGTTTGCTGTACATCTTTTACTTTTGAAGATCCCAGTGGTGGCCCAGTTAAAAAGAAAACCCTGTATACAGGGTGTTTCGATTCGCAACAGGTTGGTACAACTTCAGAAGATGATAGAGGAGCTAAAAAATGCAAAATTGTTCATACGGAAATAGGTCCGGAAAAGATTCGCTTTGCAGATATCCGCAATTTTGTTTTTTTACAAAATAATTCGTATCTAGAGAAATGTTTGACCGATTGAGTTAAAACTTGGCGTTAAGATTAACCTAACAATGATATATTTTAAGAAAAATAAGCAATTATATCCAATTGTACGTTTCAAAATGGCGGCGGTTTGAAAATTTCAATCCTAAAATACCCAAAACTGTACAGTTTAACAAAAAATGTTAAGACACCTATTTACAACTAAGTGTAATAACTGGTTTGTTCAACCCAGCATCCTATATCAACGCAACAAACAACAATATTGTTTGTACATAAAATATGCTGTTATTATCGTTAATTATCATTCATCTGATTGCTTTGGCAGTTACACCATCTGATAAGGGATCAAAAGGGCTACAAAAAAGTTGTATTGACATCATTTGTTAAAACATATGGTACTTTGGTAATTTAGGGTTGAAACTTTCAAACAGCCACCATTTTGAAACGCATGATTGGACGTAATCACTTATTTTTTCTTAAAATAGATCATTGTTAGGTTAAACTTCACGCTAAGTTTTAAGTCAATCGGTCAAAAATATCTCTAGATATGAATTATTTTGTAAAAAAAAAAAACGTGGATATCTGCAAATCTAAGCTTCTCCGGGACCTATGTTCTTTTGAACAATTTTCTTTTTTTTAGTTCCAATATCATTTCCTGATGCTGTGACGACCTCTCGCGAAACACTCTGTTTTAGCGGGCAAGGTAACGATCTATTACGATCTATTGTTACCCAGTATCCTCGCTAAAACGGGCAGAAACTATCTGTCGGTACAAACTGACTGTTCCCTAGAAAACTGGAGGTTTGTTTGGTCACCTTAGCAATAACTATTATCACTTACGTATAAGACAAGGTAACTAAACGTTAACTTTATTTCAATATACACTATACAAAAGTAGATATTTACGTACAGAATAAGTATCCACACATAGTCCTCTGCTCGCAGTACTAGGATCAGTGCTCAGGATCTGGTTCATAACACCAAACAGTTGTTGTATCCTCTGGTCCTGTCTCAAATCTTCTCCAAACTTTACTAAATAGTGTCGTTCTTTTGCGTCGTTCCCGATGATGGTTATCCGCATAGGACGTGTTTTAGAAGGCATTATTTGGACCTGTAAATCAGATATAGTTCGGGTAATACAAGATTTTCTTTGGAACTCTGCGCAATAAAATTATGAAGATTTTGGCACCACCAGAAGTTTTCTATGACGTCTGTGAGTGCATATATCGTGTTAACAGACAGAAAGACACACTATCTATGATTTTAAATAGTTATTTTTAACTATTTTCTTAAGAAATGTTATTTTTCCCAGACTTTAACCAAAATTCCCTGACTTTTCCAGAAAAATAAAATTCCCTGACTTTTCCAGGTTTTCCCAGATGCTAGCCACCCTGACCATGTATTTGTTTTCCGATTTTACCTCTGGTTTGCCAGACTTACTTTCTTGTTTTTAAAAAATTCTGCTAACATAAGATGGGGAATATCCGTGGCTGATGGCAATATGTTTGATGGTATTGATTTCATCGTTAAAGTCTGTTTCTTCCATTGGTACGTTACGAAGTCTGTAAACGAAACTATTATAGGCTGCCCTTTTATGCGATGAAATTTATACGACAAGTTTACTATTGACCATGGTAAGTTGAAATTACAGTATAGCGTCGAAAATCCGAACTAATTGGGACTGAGGGGGTTCGGATTATCAATTTGTTCGGATTTTTGAAAACAACTAAGAAAATGCCATTTAGGCTAAAATATATGGCCTTTAATCGATTAAAGTGGTTAAACAGTACAAGCAGTAATGTAATTACAATACAGTATGTAAGACTACTTACATATTATGATTTAGAACAACCTGCACGTACACAGTAGGACCAACATGATTACACTTGTAACTCTGAATTACAATACAGTACATAATTAAAAGTTCACTTGTACATTAAAATTAACACAAACGAAAAATACAAAAAATACTCTATAGTACACTACTGTATGTACGACACACTGTTATAATGAATGATTACACAAAGAGAAATGAAGGAACTTTCTGTGTGTTTACTGCTAGCGCTAAAGCAGCTTATTAGCGTGACAGTGAAAATACTGATAGCCAGTCTGTTCTGAGGGCGTGTGAGAGCAGGTATTAAGAAGTGTTTAAAAAGAGATAATAATGTCAAACTGCGAAGAAGATTTTTGTTAAAATTGGAATTTGCGAAAACGAAAACAAAATTTTTGCAGGGCCTGCCTCAGAACACGTTTGGATTTTTGACGTTCGGATAATTGACGCTCTTCTGTATATTAAACATACATATAATTGGAAAGGTAAGGTGTGCGTGTTAACAAGGACAAGGTTAAACTGACTGGAAAAAATTGAAAAGACCTAGTGATTTTTATCTTTCTTTAGCCATGTCGAACAGTTAATGAGAGTGAAACGTTAGTTGGTCGTCTTAAACTTCATCCGGTTTAGTCTTGAACGCTTTGTACTTTTATGTTCGTTACGCTCAGTTCTATACTATGACTCTCACCTGGCCCTTGAATCCCGCAATCATGACATGCTGTTCAGTTATCGGACGAGTTTGTCCAGTATACTGGCCAGGGATCTCTACGTCACCGTGCCTGGCTTGATTGAACGAATCCAAGAACGGACTGTAGTTCTTCAATAAGTTCTCGGGTTTGTGGGTCGCGCTTTCTTCTCTCCTCACTTCTTCAAGTATTTTATCCAGTTCAAGCAACGTTTGAGTTCTGCCGTTCTTCAAAGTAGCTGGAAAAGAAATTTGCATTCATATTATAAGTTAGTAAATAAATTTTTTCAGTATCCAGGTGTCTAAATTGTAATATTTAGTGCCTTATATTGTTCCGACAGTGACCTCATTTTTGTTTATTTATTGACATGTTTCGAGACGTCTATCCCATCATCAGAATATCTCGTGAATGGAGATCGTCAAAACATTAAGTACAAACACACAAAACAACACATTTAAAGCACAATTAAATTGTACATTTGTGTACAAATTGTACACATTTACACAGTTCCAAATTGTAGATGTATTGAAATAGTTCAAACTAGGCATGAAGTTTAAATAAGCGATTATATTCAATCATGCGTTTCAAAATTTCAAACCTGAATTACCCCAAAACTGTACATTTTAAGAAAAAATGTCGACACCTTTACTGTAGCCCTTTTAATTCTCTATCGGATGGTGTAGCTGTCAAAACAATAGCAAGAAGAATAATAGTTAAGTTGTGTCTAATAATTGGTTTGTTTAACCCGGCATCTTTTAACAACACAGTAAACACAACAATATTGTGGGTACATACGCTGTTATTAATAACAAATAATGTAATACATCTTAGATAACATTTTTGGGGACTTTCGTGACCTTTTATCATGACTTTTTGGAACTGGTAGACACTCTGTCAGCCGAAGGTGTGCTCATGCCATCATGATGCTTCAGAAAGACTAAGCCAGACGGGTTCCAAGATTATTTACTGAAATTAATTTTAATTAATAAATAAATACCTAAAACCCATATTTTCTACCTTAAATTATATTTTGTTTGTGCCCTGGGAGGGGGGGGGACAACCAATAAGTAGAGGATAAGCAGCACAATCGGTTGCTTTGATTTATCAAATTTTGTAGACTATTTATTAAGAACAATGTGTCTGAAAATGATTAAAATTTTATTTTTAATTGATATTTGTAATTATAAATACTTTAACAATAGATTGAAAATGTTTATAGCTGGTACAATCTTGGACAAAAGTAATACTTACCAAGAGCTTGTTGTAAACGCTCTTCATACTTGGTATTGCATTTAAATAAAGGACCTTTCACTTTATTCAGATCCTCGGCAGACAGGAAAGACTCCTTTTTTAGAATTTCATACGTTACAGATTCATCGACATTGTTCTCAATGTCTTGTTTCAGTCTCTTTAGATGGTAAACAAGGATGGACAGAGGTTGGTAATGCAGACAAGTCAGAGCGTCCACCAACATAGACATCGTGGGGCTACGTGTTAACAACGAACTCAATCTGGAAGCAAACAAAAACGAATTTAACCCTGGAACTGGCAGAGGGTCATTTATAACCCTCTCTCAGGTGCAGAACGCAACAATTTCGAACATTAGCGAAAATTTGCATAATTGATAATTTAACCCACTTAGAATCATCCAATCGTAATAACTGGCACCAATGGAAAGGAAGTGAATTAAACTTTAATTTTTGTATTTACAACTTTTTCGTAAAACGTATATTTACATACGTAATCATCGTTTTAAAATATGCACATCGGTCTACAGCTATTTCCGTGTGCGAATCTGCATACAATTGTACTGTTATTTCCCACTTCTTCAACGTTCAAGACTATCTACACAAATATTTCTATGGCTATTATAAAGATACCATTGGATTCGTCAAGATTTTATCTTTCTAATGGTGCCTTCCAATCAGATGTCATTATTTTACAGGATTTATTCAAAAGATTTCTGTAAACCTTGCGATTGGGCAGTTTTTCAACCAATGAAACAGCCCATTTGTCAACTGATATTACGACTACTATATCAAATGTTTTGACAGATTTCTTTACACCATTTTGTAGAGCAAAGACTGAATTTTGTAACGGTGGGAATTGATCTAGAAATAACCGGTTTTTTGTCTGTCTAGACGACAATTGAATCGTACATAATTTTACGTTCTAGTGAGAAAGTCTAGCGCATGGGTTCCCACGGCATTCAAGTGTCCCATTCTCACCGCTGTTATAGACGGCCGACTTTTCATTAGATTGATGTCATTTTGTTATTAAAATAAAGATAACTCCAACACTTTTGTGAACTAAGGAAAGACAAGTATACCGTTATTTTCATGGATTTATCCTCTACACTTTGTTATAATAATATTTCATTTTTGGGCAAAGCATATATTAGTAAATTACGTTACAATCTAGGCCTGGGTTTGTTAACAGTCGTGTACTTGGAACATAAAAACTGTTTTTTTCAAAATAAAAAATTTGAAATTGATAAATGTTTTAATACAGTTCTATTTAGAACTAAATTACGAAACATTTTTACGCTTACGAAAAAAATACAAAAAAATGTTTACTACTTGTTATGTAGGCTTAAAGTTGAACTTTTTCCTTTCGTTACTGAACATTTTTTGTTTCTTGAGCTAATAACTTTTACAATTTCAAAAGAAACTAATTTTTAGTGGCATATTTGAATTCTTTGAAGTTTCTGCTACAAAAAAGACACTGAACATTTTTTGATTGGGGTTCATTTACTATTTTTGGCGAATTTTTAAAAATATGCTTGCAAAACGCTTTAACATGTCCGGTTCTAGGGTTAAGAATAATAGATTCTAAGGTGTTAGATGGGCTGTAGGCTTACTGATGTAGTAGCATACAAAAAGTAAATTGCTGTTTTCTTGTTAGCAAATTTCTATAGGAAAGATGAGCTATTACAGTGATTCTTATGGTGAGACATAAGATCGGGAGTAGTCAATGAGCACCGATCATGTTCCAAAAACACGTTTTAGGTATTATTAAATTTTTTATACAGAGTGTTCATAAAGTGCCTTTAACCCCCTTTATTAATTTTGTTATTGAAAATAAGTTAGCAAAACTTTGTACGTATCTTGTGTGGCATAGCAGGACAAATTTTTTGACATATCTGACCCTCTTTGATTTTGTAGGGCTTGGGAGGTAAGGAGGCTAACAATTTCAAATATAAAAGTAGGTCATGTAATACACCATTGAAAAGCTTAAAAGAGAAACACAATGGCGCAAACTAGAGCTTAGTATCTTGCTTCGTTTCAAAGTTATCGGCAATAAAAGTTCTGGAAAATGATATTGTTATCATAACATCAAAGCAGGTAATTAATTTGTTAATATTAGGAATAAGTTCTTGTATATTAAGTCAGGACTTCTTCTTTTATATATACAGATAAGTTAAATTGGAAAACAAGAAAATAATAAAAAAACAGGCTTATCGCCGACCCTATGATTTACGGCAGTGTTTGTTTTTTCACTTGGCACCGCATTAGGGCTCATTTAACCCTACATATGGCAGTGCTATAGCGAAAATTGAAAAGCCTGTTTTTAGCGTTTTGCAAGCATTTTTTTTAAATTCTAAAAAATAGTAAATGAACCACAATCCAAAGGTGTTCCATAGCTTTTTTGTAGAAAAAACTTCAAAAAATTCAAATATGCCACTAAAAATTAGTTTCTTTTAAAATTGTAAAAGTTATTACCTTAGAAAGCAAAAAATGTTCAGTAACGAAAGGAAAAAGTTCAACTTTAGGCCTAAATAACAAGTAGTAAACATTTTTTGTAATTTTTTCGTAAGCATAAAAAAGTTTTGTAATTTAGTTCTAAATAGAACTGTATTATTTATCAATTTCAAATTTCTTATTTTGAAAAAAACAGTTTTTATGTTCCAAATACACGACTGCTAACAAAACTAGGCGTAGTTTGAATCGTAATTTACTAAATATATGCTTTGCCCAGAAATGAAATATTATTATAACAAAGTGTAGAAGATAGACCAAAGAAAAGAACGGTATACTTGTCTTTTCTTAGTTCACAAAAGTGTTCGAGTTCTTTATTTGAACAACAAAATGACATCAATGTAATGAAAAGTCGCCGGTCGCAGGAAGGGTCATATGAATAACGTGAGAACCCACACGCAAGACGGTCTCACCAGACTGCCCTAACTATGTACTTTGCACTGCTGTCTGGACAAACAAAAAACTGGTTTATTCTAGTTTAATTCTCACCGTTAGAAAGGTCAAACTGTTCTCTACAAAATGGTGTACAGAAATCTGTCAAAACATGTGATATAGTGGGCACTATCTCGGTTGACAAATAGGCTGTTTCATTGGTTGAAAAACTGTCCAATCGCAAGGTTTACAGAAATCGTCGTCAAAAATTGGGTAAAATAGTGACATCTGATTGGAAGGCAATATTAGAAAGATAAAATCTTGACGAATCCAATGGTATTTTTATAACCTCGATAGATAGTCTTGGACATGTAAGAAGTGGGAAATAACAGTACAATTGTACGCATATTCGCGCACGGAAACGTTGTAACCCGATCTGCATATTTTAAAATGATGATTACGTATGTAAATATACGTTTAACGAAAAAGTTTTAAATACAAAAATTAAAGTTTAATTGATTATCTTTTCAATGGTGCCGGTTTTATTACGATTGGATGATTTTAAGTGTATTAAATAATGGAATATGCAAATTCTCGCTATTGTTCGAGCTTGTTGCATTCTACGTCTGAGAGAGCATCCCAAAGTGCAGTCTGCCATTTACAGGGTTAACAGCTGGATTGTCCTGTTGTTTCTACAAGATTCAAGTAACATTAGAAGTGAGGTAATATTAGGTTACCTGCGGATAATATGTTGAGGTGGTTTGTTGGCATTGTTTCGGTACATTTCACGACTCAGTTGGAATGGAAACTGTAAAGCCGCCGGATACGCTTTAGCAATACGTTCCAACAGAGGTCCTAGTACGACGCCTTTAGTAGAATCGAGACTAGAAAGTAGTTGAGGCAGCCATTGCAGGAACATCCACTCGGGCACTTTGTCACTCTGGAAACAAACAAGGCATCCCACTACTCGGTAAAAACTATTCAGTAGGCGTTTGCACAAGCATTGTTTAAATAAAACTTTGTATATCTCTCGCTAATTTTGTATGTGTACTCCTGTGACAGAACAGTGTTCAGAATTATAACAAATTTTACCGTCGTATCCGTATACATTTTACAAATGTATCCGTCGTGTGACTTTTATTTGTGACTTGGATACTTATACAGTAATCCCTCGACATTCGTGGACTTGGTATTCGCAGTTTTTTATTAATAGCAATAAAGAACATGCGAAATTCGTAAATTATTGCAGTGGATGTACTGTAATTATTATTGTACGAATTTAATAACATTGTATAAATACCACATCGGCGAAACACTCGCAAATACAACAAAACATACAAGATGGGATTTCCCTACAACACACCTCTGCGTGAATACAAGTAGACTTGTGCAAATGAAGGTCAATGGCATATTGTGATTTAGTTGGCGACATCAATTTAGTGTACAGCAAGTCAAATTAATTAAAATTACAGTAAAATATTTTGAAAGAAATTAAGTTTTTACTACGTTTTATCACTCGTAACAGTCATAACCAATATTTTCGCTACTGATGGCGAACGATAGTTTGATGCCTTGACATGACTAAGTTCTAAAAATAGACAAACCCAGACAATGAACAAGCAAGTAGGGATGGGTAAAGGTACAATTATGAGAGCACTGACCTTGAGGGGAGAGTGAGATGACAAACAATGCTCCAATAACTTATCAACTGTTCTACACTCCAAACAACTCAACTCAAATACTAAAACTTTCAAGGATTTTTTTTACCGTGTAAAGCCGGACAGTGTCTAACAACGACTGCCTATATCTTATGTAAATAAATAAATTATATTTATTAGTACATAATGCTTTAAAATTTTCTGTAAGTCAAGAACATAAATCCCCTTTTCCTATAAAGATTTAGTTTTCACTATTCGCGGCAATTTGTTGGAACCTATAGCGAGGGATTACTGTACAATGATTTCAGAATTATCTGATTTAAAATAAATGTTTAAACTGGGAACCAATAACTTTGTACATTTTCGTACAACATTTAAAAATACATTCTATTATTAATTTCTTCACTATAATATTAATAACTTTTAAATCATTTCATATATAGATATGAAGTATAAAGCAATTAAAAGATAATATTTTTATCTTTATTTTGATATATAATAATGTATACAAATACAACATTTTTACAAATAGGCCTACAGTTTTATAGTCCTTTTAATTAATTGTACACATTTACCACTTAAAAATCCCCTCAGCATAATTAAGTAGGCCTAGAAAAAAATTGTTGTTTTTAAATAGTATTTTTTATAAATTATGTGTTTCTGATGTGTATCTAATTAACCTGCCTGTGATTTTTCACGGGGGCTTACCAGTTTAAAATAATTACTATTTGTTCCTTTTAACCCCGATAACTTACTTCGTCTATAAAAAGTTGAGCATTTGAAGAAGAAAGTGAAGCCAACTGGAGAAGATTCGGAAACAGCTGTCTGGCTTCGGAAGACCCAAACTTCATTGCTTTCAATAAAGCTTCAATCATTATGGTTTCATTGATGTCTTCCCCTGCAAAGCATAATAAATAAATAATTAGTTAATTAAATACAGTAAGACCTCGATAATCCGGCACGCTCGGGGATCCGGTGATGCCGGATTATCGAATATGCCAGATTATCGAGGTCTTCCTTTAAAATGGTTTAGACAGAGAATAAACTATAAATAAATGTAAATGTACTGTATATGAACACGTAAATTACACGTTGAAACTACGTAACATTAACTGCGAAGAGAGATTGCCGTTAACTAATAAATTTTAAAATCCTAAAACAAAATCATTTTGTACATACAATGTTTATAATATAAGCTCTCAGATCGCTAGATTGTAACAAATATAAAAAAAAGGTTGCGTATACTATCGTGCGAGTGACACGCTCATGTTATAATTGCGATCATAGCCCCAGGCTTCAAGATGATGAAATATTTTTCCTATAAAAACCTGATTAGTTTTTTATAAGACATATCTAGCCTTTAAAATAATTTTGAGCATATATGAAGCGGAGTAATTATGTGTTTTATTTTGTTTCAATGTCTTTTTTGCCGAAACATGAATATAAACAGGAACAGCGTTCAATAAGTGGAGAGTACGGGCGTAGTAGTGAACAGCGGAGCAGACAAGTGATGCGCGATTGTTTGATGCTCGAGATGTTTGAACAATCGACTAAAACATCACGCATTTCGTGTATTTGGATGTATTACTAAGAGAAGTAGACATAAGTCATAAGTGATTTTAAGTTTTACAGAATAAAGACTTTGTATGTAGAAACTCGATATTTTTAATTTTTACCGTAAAAGTCACTGATTTTTATTTCTGGGAACTAGTAGATATCCTGAAAGCGGTTTTAAATCAAACAACTATTTACAAGAAATTCAATGTATCTTTTTCCAAAGACTTCAATTTGTTCAAATAATCTTCAAAGTGGAATACGTTCAACAAAATACTGTCAGCAACGAAAGTGTTAAACGGTCCCTTTAACGTTTTTAAAGGACGACGAGAGCACATTGTTTTCAATCGGTTCAATTTTTAGGAGAAATTTTGATTGAAATGTTTGTTCTGGACAAGTTTATTGATCAGTAGATTTTTACACACTGTTTTTAACGGATGCGGAGCCAACAGACAGTGTAAACCGGGCTTAAATCATTCAATAATTACAAAAACTGCTATTTTTAATGAGTGCAAATTTTCAAGATTATTGATGCCGAAGTATCGAGTCTGCCGGATTAAAGAGTGCCGGATTATCGAGGTCTTACTGTACTATGAAATACAGCATGTAAACGTTATAACCTGTTGAGTAATTCTGTGGCCTTTGTTCGTATCGAACCATGCACACAAAACTAGTCAGGAAAATAATTTGTTTATGCAGCTGTACCGCTGAAGTGAGTTGAGCGGATTTCCAAAATTTTAGGGTTTCAACAAACTATTTGGAAAATTGGTCTACTCACAAAGGCGCAGAATAGCTGTCTGTGTGTACGAAATATATTAGTAGAATTTGAACCTCAGCCTCAGTTCACCTCGTAGCGCAAACACACGCTTTAAGAGTTGCACCTCAACCTTGCGCCCTCGGATTATGGACTACTTTGCTTCCCTCGAAGCGAATAAAATCCCTTCTAAAATTACTTTTAGGGTAGTTTTATGGTATTTTATGTATGGTTGATTTTTGAGGAATAATCTAATAATTTAATGCAGAATAATTTCCTATATTCATTTCTTCAGATATAAACCCCTAAAAGTTTTTTTAGTTTTCAGCCGATAACTCGGTTATTTTTTGAGGTAGAGGAAAAATAAAAAAAATTTTGTTTGTTATTAAAAAGTTAACTTTTTTGTTTCCTAAATTTTTTTGCAAAGTTAGCGGTTTTAGAGACTTTTTAAATGGCTGTCATTTTTAAAGTATACAAGAGAACGTTCTGGATGTTTCTACGAGGGCAAAGGTTACGCAACAAATATGACACACTATTTGAGGTCAATATCTTTTCTATTTTAAAAGATATTAGATTAGATTTTACAGGGGTGGATTCCTTGTTGGAGAAGGCTTCATTACATGTCACCCTTTGGTTTATTCTGCCCGTTAGAAGCTATATCTCTTGTGAGGTCCAGGATTTTCACCACCAAGTATGTGTCTTCTTCGTCCCTTGGTTGCTGGATTCCAAAGAGCCTCCTCCAGGATCCCGCACTCAAATATGACATGTCTTGCTGACTCTTCTGCCTAATTACAAAGCCGACAGTGTTGGTCGCCTTCAAGGATTCCCACTGTTGCTAGGTGTTTCCTGAACCGACCATGTCCAGTAATGAATCCTACGGCTCTTTTGAACTTTGGTCGGTTTAACTTGATTAGGGATTTGGTAAGCTTAGCGTTTGTTCCCTTGATCAATCGTTTACTCTGCGTGTGCCCGGGTAATCTACACCATCTCTGGCACATTGGTTCTGGCCCAATGAATGGTGCAGATGCTCCTTTCTTTGCAAGTGCATCCGCCATCGCATTTCCTGGAATGCCAATGTGTCCTGGCACCCATCTCAATTCTACCATATTTAATGTGGAAAGTCTGATTAGTGTTGAGAGGCACTGCTTCACCAGTTTGGATGAGACTTGTACTGAGTCCAGCGCTTTAAGTGCTGCTTGACTGTCAGAGAGTATTAGGATATGTCTATTCCTGTATCCATTTGACAATCCTAAGTGGAAGACTGTACGTACCTCCCAAGACCTGCACTGATGTTTGTCTTTGGTGAAGCGCTGTATACGCCATAGCCAGAATGGCTGCCCATCAATGACCCGTCTGTGTATCAGACTAGAGTCCCTTTGGCAGATGCTGCTCGGTTTGATGTTCCCTTCCCAGTCTCCTCCGGTTACTGTAAAGGTCTATAGAGAACGTATTCTGTGTGCATTGCATCAGTCAAAGAGATATTAAGTGTTTAGTAAAAAAAAAAAAAAAAATGGCGGATACGGTAATTCGAAAACCAAGCATTTCTTCTTTACCTATGTTTATTAGACTTTTTCCGTAGTAGAATCACTTCCAAAAATCTTTACCTTTTCTCGTGGGACACCCTGTAGGCAAGCTGTCAAGAAAGTATGAAATAATAATAAAATAAACATACAAAATGGAATGAAAAAGGATGAAGGATTTGTCATTGAGAAATATGGAAATAACAAACAATATTCAAAGTTCAGGTTCAGTAGGTTTTCACAAATGTTGTATTGTTATTAAATCAATTACCTTGAGACGAGAACTTGGCTAATTCAAAATAAGTTTCCGCAAGTTGTGCAGCGCTTGATCCTTCAATAGTCGTTTCTTCAGCTATCTCCACAGATTTTTGTAGGCTCGAAAGCGCTTTCTCATGAAGGCGTGCGATAATGTCTTCGGTTCTAATAGGCAAAAACAAACGGAAGTTCGTTTAAACACAATTGAACACACAGAGTCTTCCGAATTTAATAAAAGTTATGTAAAGAAAATTAACAATATGTCGAATTGTGTTGAAGAACATTTAAATAAAAATAGGAATGATTGTGCGAGTTTTTATATAGTTTTTAACACTTCATGAAAAGGCTCTAGGAACACCTTCCCAAAGGCACCCCAGGTCCAAACCCCCCCCCCCCTCCAAGTCCAACTTCGCTTAGCACTTAATAACCAGGGCCGGCGCAAGGACCATGTGGAACATGCGAACGCATGGGGCGCCGCCAGGGAGGGGGCGCCGACGCGCCGGGAAAAAGTTCAAGACCAAGGCGCCTTCAAAATTTTCCGAAAAACTTTTTTTGCACCGATAAATGTTTGCCTTAAGACGTGGCCGCCCTTTTCGGGTTTTAAAAGAAACTCCCTATTTCGGTTTAGCGATTTTTTAGGGTCAGACAACCTACACCGCTATAGGGCACCATCCTTTCAGAGTCGGCGCCCTTTAGTTTCAGTGAAAAATTCGCCCCCCACCCCCTAAAGACGCGACCGCCCTTTTAGGGAGTTAAAAGAAATGCCATATTTCTTTTTGGCGCCTCTTTAAGGACAAAAAAGACCACATACACCAGTTTAGGGCGCCATCCTTTCAAAATCGGCGTCCTCTGGTTTCAGTGAAAAATTCGCCCTCTTAAAGACGTGACCGCCCTTTTCGGGAATTAAAAGAAACGCGGAAACGCCCAATTTTTTTTGGCACCTCTTTCTGGATGAACAAGATCAGGTACAAGTACAACAGTATTGTATAGGGCGCCATCCTTTCGAAATCGGCGCCCTTTGATTCCAGTGAAAAATTTGCCCCCCTAAAGAGGAGACCACCGTACATTTTATACTAATTTCTTTCTAGTATGTATGTGTAATATTAAGGTAAAAAACTTAACATTAACCTCAATCTTACAATGTTACCGAACTACCGAAGTTACCTTATCTTATTGACAATTATACCTAACCCTTTACCTTTACCACGTTGTCATGATGTTACTAAATTGACTGGTGATATTGTAATGTTAATCTTATAATGTTACCTTTTGATGTTAAAATTATGTAAAATAAATAATGTAATATGATTAATTTAGTGTTTTCAGTATTCCACTTCCCTCCCAATTAACTTTCCATTTTATCATACATTTATTTAAGGTCAAGAAGACCTATGCTATATCTATATATAGAAAATATTTTATATTTACTTTTATTTTTAAAATTGTTGCTCGATGTTATATTTTAATTTGATTTTATATAATTAAATAATTTCAATTGATATACATTTGATAATGTACCCATTTTTCATTGCAATAAGGAGATATATAAATATATATATATATATATATATAGGGGCGGGGGTTGTTGTGTATAGAGGGGGCGCCAAAAATGACTCTCGCATGTTCAGGAAAAATCCTTTGCACCGGACCTGTTAATAACTAACCTCTACGGCTACAGTGATTTCAATACTAACGTGAACATTGTTACGAAATGAAATGAATTGTTAGGTAATTTTGTTAGACAAAAACAATGTTGATAAATGTTTAACCAATAGTAGATTTGTATTAGCAAGCAACATTATGTAATATTACAGTAATATAGAATAGACAGTTAAGTAATTAGGAATTATGTAAATCACATTCAGTTGCATGTCTAAATAGGCTAACATCAATGTAAGAAAGAGACTGGTAAAACTGAGCGGGTTCAAGAGTTTTTAAATAGGGAGAAGACATTGGAAAGGAAGGCTTTTGGGGAAAGGTTCTTGGGTGAGGAGGGAGATCTTGGGAGACCGGGGGCTCAGGGGTCAAGGAGAGATCAGAGAGGATTTTCCCGTGAGGTGTGCCAGGGCAAGGGAGCTGAGCTGTGCGATTGTCAGAGCCACCAGGACAGAGTAAAGGTGAGGTCACAGTTTGTGGATTTTGAAGGGACAATTGTTTTATGTAAGTTCTGGGATAAAATCAGTTTCTGTGGGTTCATCTATTGGAAGAGTTATATATTTTAAAAGAATTCATATTTGTGGAGTAGAAATTTGAGCTCAGTTTTGCCCGTAGTGTAAAGTAAATTATTTATACTAAAGTTAATTGTAGTTTTCACACAGTGTAGAATCAATTGTAATGTAGTAGGTCTTCCGAATAAAATAGATGTGTGTATCTATATATCTATATATATAAAAATGAAATACCATTCACTCACTGACTCACTCATCACGATTTCTCAAAAACTACCGAACGGATTGAAATGAAATTTGGTATGTAGCTTCCTCTAGGGCCATAGGCACTTGCTAAGAAAGGGTTT
>JAGFPH010006442.1:0-12689 GCA_018207615.1 Philaenus spumarius | reverse complement strand
ACCCAAAAGTAACCGGAATTGCGCTGCCATGGACGGGGCTTGAGTAGCACGCATTCCTGCCACTAGGCATGTATAATACAGCTCGTAACCAGTTCAGTGAGACTGGTGTCGTCGAACCGGCTTGTTTTGTTCTGTCTGTAGTCATAGTTTTCACTGGTGTGTTATGTTATCTTTTCGTTTTTTATGATGGCGAGTTTAAGTGAACAATGTGCGGCTGTGAAATTTTGCTTCCTGACGCTGTTTTAATGTTGAAAGCAGCTTTCAAAGATGATGCTATGGAAAAAATTTAAGTGCACGAGTGGTTTGCTCGGTTTAAAAATAGCGACATGTCGATTGAGGAGAAACCTCGTTCTGGACGTCCATCAACTGCCTGAAAATGTTGAGAAAATTTGAGAATCTGTGCTCGCAGACCATTCATCAATTGTCAGAGATTAGTGGGATATCTTGGAGTTCGGTTTAGCGAATTTTAACCGAAGATTTGGAAATGAAAAGGGTCGCTGCCAAGTTTGTGCCTCGGGTTCTGACTGACAATCAAAAAGAACGTCGAGTTGAAACATGTCGTGCTTTGAAAGAACAGCTTAAAACTGATCCAGATTTTCTGTCAAAGGTCGTCCAGAACTGGTGATGAGTGTTGGTGCAAAATTTCACATCAGTACATTGTTCAGTTAAGCTCGCCATCATAAAAAACGAAAAGAGAACAAAGCAGCACCAGTGAAAACTATGACTACAGACGAACAAAACAAGCCAGGTGGACGACATCGGTCTCACTGAACTGGTGACGAGCTGCCCTATACATGCTTAGCGGCAGGTAAGTGTACTACACAAGTCCTGCCCATGGCAGCGCAATTCCGGTTACTTTTGGGTACGCCCTCGTATATACAAACACATACAATAAAATAACAACCTGTAATATAAAATAAAACTTAACTTTATTTGGTAACCTTTAGGGCAAGCCCGTTTTGAGGTTGCAGAAGTAAATTCTCATTTACTTATAAAAGATTATACAGTTGAACTTGGTTATAGTGTCAACAAAGGGAAAAAAATGTTGACGCTATATCTGAGTGACGTTATAAAGATGTACCAACAGGAAATCATAATTTTGTTACCTTGAGTGAAAGGCCAACAACTATACTGTATTACTATTATTGGCAACATTATTCGTGACGTTTATTAAAAACAAAAACACTATACTTTTCTTTTAATGTACAGTAGGGTCCCGATAATTGGAGCTGAGGTCACCTACAGTTATAAATTAGGTAACATTGGTTAATGTGTAAAGTTTTAATGAGTAAATACTTGTAGTGTGTATTAACAAACTGTATTTAAAAAGACACTAAAATTACAGCACGTATTAAAACATTAACTTACTGTATTAAAAACACGGACAAATTTTAAAGCGTCAACATTACTGTGGTGGGGGGGGGGGGGGGTCAACTGTCTGATCAGTTATTGTGTTTCTTTATTAGAGTTGGCAGTGTACAGTTCTGAGGAGCTATGCTCTTCGATATTTATTAAAATTAACTTTATAAATCATGTAAATTAATTAAAACATTAACCCTTTCCCTGGTAATCATAATTGACACCAAGTGCCTCACACTAGACCTCTTAAAATTTGTCACTTATATTCAGTTAATGTTCATACTTTGACAACTAATTAACTACTTATTCAATATACATGACATTTTTACCATACCATAATATTATATTGGTATATTCAAAATTTGTATATTTACTTACCTAATGCAGCCCTGAATGTTTTTAAGTCCAAATAAAAAACAAATTAAAAATAAGTTCACTCACAGTTATAACTTTTACAAAAATGTTAGGAGACACTTTATATTTGTTAGGCCATAAACTGTGTGTTTTATTTGTGTTCAATTCCTACAAAACTACATTTAATAAATACAAAAATTAACCATGTATTTTAATTTCAGTCTAGCTATGTTTTACGTGACTCTTGGTTTACAAAAGTTGTGCTACAGATGGTTATAAAGACAGATCTAAAACAATAAACAGCTGGAAGAAATAACAAATGATATACAACTGTACTGTAAAATGTTCTCTGAACATGTTTCTGAAGTTAGTTTTGAAATATTCCAACAGATGGTGAAGTTATACACATATAAAGTTCTACTACGGATTAGTACGGAAACCCGGGGAGTGGGAAAAATAAATCGCTACGAGTTACTGCGGAATACCGGGGAAAGGGTTAACTTACTGTATTAAAAACACGCAAACATTTTAAAGTGTCAACATTATTTGGGGGGGGGGGGGGGGGAGGAAACTGTCTGATCAGTTATTGTGTTTCTTTATTAGAGTTGGCACAGTACAGTTCGGAGGCGCGATGCTCTCCGATATTTATCAAAATTAACTTTATAAATCATGTAAATGAACCATCAGTGATAATCAGCATCAGGTAGTTACCTACATCGAGAATATAAAGAAAATTGTGAGTAAATCACACATTTAAGGAGATTTATCTTAAAACTGGAGACTGGCTATTACATCATTCACCACGCCATCATGAGGCATCTCTAAAAAGTAAACTGAGTTTTCATCTACATCCATCCAGCAATTAAACTTCATCGACAGTGAATACAATGGTTTCTGAATGTTAACAACAGTGTTTACAATAATTCATCCAAAATGCATGTATGTACAAAAGTGCACTTACATTTAATTTCATAAACTTACATGCTCTCAGGTATGTAATTCAACCACGCAGCTGAACCGCTGACGTGAGTTGAGCAAATTTCCAAAATTAAGTTTATAGGCCTAGGTTTTAGGGTTCCAACCAACAATATGGGAAATAGGTCTACTAACGTTGGTGCTGAATAGCTGTAAAATTCCGAATATTGAGAGTATCTTCAATAAACAAAGCATAGCATGCTTCGCACGCCAGTCCGCATATTGGGGGTATCTTCAATACACAATGCATCAATACGCCAACCCCACAATAAAATCCACCACATGGCTTTGAACCAGGTACTTTTATGGTATTTTACGTTTTGGGGGAACCAAGCGAGCTATAAGGTCGCGTACAAAAACAAAATGTGCAGAATAACATCATACATTTATATTTTTAGAAAAAACTCTAAAAAACATTTATTCTCGTAGGAAAAATCACAAAAAAACTTGCTTCCTGTTGTTGGATTTTTTGGTTAACGAACTCGTCCGAGCGACATAGACAACAAACATGTGTACGAAATTTGGACCAAATCGGACTTAAAATGCGGCCACTAGAGTGCGAACACATATATGATTTTTAATGACACCCCAAAACGTGTTCTGGAGACCATGATTGATGCTCATTTGCTACTCCCGACCTTGGGTCTTACTATAAGGGCCACTGCAATAGCTCATTTTTCCTAACATACATCTACCTTTATCATTTGTGTTTAAATGTTTCAACTTGTCTATTTTCTTGAATAATTGATAATAAATAAATGTCCAGATTTATTACAGATATGCTTGATTCAAGTCATACGAACTCACAACCCGAGATAACTTTTAAAGTAAAGCAAAACTTTTACATTGGTAAAGTTCAAATTAAATTGAATTTTTATATTTCTGTAACAAAACATGTTGCATAGCGCTCCACCATTTAACCTTTTTAGACATGCATGGCGTTTAAAAACAAAACTTTGATATTGTGTGTTCGATCCAGGCAACTTCCATCACTTTTCCTGTCGACGTTAACGCAATGGGACGCAAGCGGTTTCATTATTTCTTTTACTCTATGCGAACAAATTTTCTTTTAATAACGAATGGAAGATTAACAGACATGTCACAGTAACTATAACTAGCCTAAAGGACTGTAGATTAACCAACCTCTATGTGTTCCTGTAGTAGGATTACATTAACAATCAAAGTTGTTTGACCAATGTGTTTACCTGTAAAGAGCCCGTGTTTCCCAGTTATTAAGAGCATCCAAAATAGACGGAGAATTGTTAGACCAATGACAGAACAGCTCTGTAACTTTGTCATTCAATTGCGAGCGTTCAGAAGGCAAGGCCATGAAGTGCTGAAAACATAAAAATAACAGATAAGTAAAAATTATGTTCCATTTACCCTGCGTTAGATTAGATTGCATTAGCCGTAGCACGGCCAAGAGCACAGTAAACAACGCCAGAGATGGTGTACGTTACCCGGACACACACCAAGTAAATGACTGATCGAGAGACCAAATACTAAGCTTGCCAAGTCCCTAATCAAGTTAAACCGACAGCAGCTCTTCTGAGGACTCATTACTGGACATGGTCAGATCAGGAAACACCTAGCAACAGTGGGAATCCTCGAAGACGACCAATGCTGTCGGCTTTGTGATCAGGCGGAAAAGGCAGCAAGACACGTCATTTTTGGTTGGGGGATTCTAGAGCGCAGAAGGAAGGAGCTCTTTGGAATCCAGCAACCGGAGGACGAAGAAGACACGTACTTGGTGGAGAAAATCCAGGACCACACAAGGGGTACAGGCTTCTAACGTGCTAGGCGCAGGACGCAATAAACCAAGGGTTGACGTGCAAGAAAACCTTCTCCCAGGAAGAATCCATCCAAAAAAAAATCTAATCGACTCTACACTGATACAACTTATAACATAGGTGTAATTTAATTTTTATATTCCCACCTCAACAATGTTGGAGCAAACTATAAAGAGTGTTCCCAAAGTCTCTGATTATTTGTGGCTGGAAAGGGGGAGGGGGTTAACAATTTCAAATGTAAAGGTAGGTCACGCAATGCATCATTGGAAAGCTTATTAAAAGAGAAACAGAATGGCGCAAATTAGAGCTTAGTATCTTGCTTCGTTTCAAAGTTCTGCTTCAAAGTTGCTTCGTTGGGCAATCAAAGTTCTGGAAAATGATATTTTTATTATAACATCAACACAGGATATTGATTTGTTATTCAGCCATGAATTTCTTGACGCGTTTTTAAAATCTCAAGTTTTATGTTTCGTCTTTTTATACAACTTGAAATGTTACATTAGAATGAAAATTAAGGTAAACAGAAGTTTTCCAAACAACTCTAGAGGGAAGTGATTAGGATATCACAATATTTTTTTTAATCACCTTGTCACGGAAGAGAAATAACTTAGCATAGTAGAAATTACGTTTTATATAACTTTGGTATTTAGTAAAATAAACAATGCCAATTAATTACTTAACTAAAAATAAATAAAATTACAAGCAAACTAATATGTTGCATATTTAGTATAAAGGTTTATTAATCAATAGCCAACTGATAGAGTACATATGTATGCGATATTTTTAATATCTTTCATAAACTTAACCCACGAACGGCCATACGACACCACAACACCAGGTTAGACGGCGCAAACGCAACAACTTCACACATTTGCAAAAATTTGCATATATTTGCATAATTGCTAATTTAATTCACTTAAAATTATCCAATCGTAATAAAACTGGCACCATTGGAAAGGAAATGAATTAAACTTCAATTTTTGTATTTACAACTTTTTTGTAAAACGTATATTTACATACGTAATCATCGTTTTAAAATATGCATATCGGGCTACAGCTGTTTCAACGCGCGAATCTGCATACAATTGGACTGTTATTTCCCACTTCTTCAACGTTCAAGACTATCTACACAAATATTTCTTTGGCTATTATAAATACACCATTGGATTCGTCAAGATTTTATCTTTCTGTTGGTGTCTTCCAATCAGATGTCACTGTAAAATTAGTCTTTCATTCATGAGGTACTGTAAACCCTTGCGATTGGACAGTCTCTCAACCAATAAACAGGCCATTTTGTCAACAGATATTCACAAGGCTACGCCTTATATTTTGACAGATTGCTTTATACCATTTTGTAGAGCAAAGTCTGACGTTCGAACTGTGTCAAGTAATCCAGATAAAACCGGTTTTGTGATTGTCTAGACAGCAGTGGAAAGTATCGTTGTGGTGAGATCGCCTAGGGCGTTTGTTCCCACGCTATTCAAATGACGCAACCTACATGCACGTGTTGACTCGGGAGTTTTTATTCGACTGATGTCTTTTTGTTATTCAGATAAATGTAACTCAAACACTTTTGTGAACTAAGGAAAGACAAGTACACCGTTCTTTTCTTTGATTTATCCTCTACACTTTCTTATAATAATATTTCATTTTTGGTCAAAGCATATATTAGTAAATGACGTTACAATCTAGGCCTAGGTAGGTACCAGTTGTGTACTTGAAACATAAAAACTGTTTTTTTCAAAATAAAAAATTTGAAATTGATAAATGTTTTTATACAGTTCTATTTAGAACTAAATTACGAAACTTTTTTACGCTTACTGTTTACTATTTACTCCATGTTTACTATTTTTGATGTAGGTCTAAAGTTGAACTTTTTCCTTTCGTTACTGAACATTTTTTGTTTCTTGAGCTAATAACTTTTACAATTTCAAAATAAACTAATTTTTAGTGGCATATTTGAATTCTTTGAAGTTTCTTCTAAAAAAAAGCTATTGAACACATTTGGATTGGGGTTCATTTACTATTTTTGGTGAATTTTTAAAAATATGCTTGCAAAACGCTAAAAACGGGCTGGCCAATTTTAGCTTTAAAGCAGGCCGTTCATGGGTTAATAGCAATAGCAAATCGAAAGATGGTTAACTTATTAATAATCACTACCCATATACTAATTTCTTTCATTAATGTAAAAAGGTATTTGATATTTCTCGCTCTCAACTTGAGATTCCAATTTTGGTTCATTCTTGTCTCTAAAATGCTATTCTTGTTCTAGAAAAATTTTATTTAATAAATTCTCATTTCTCGCTCGTTTTTAAACCTCAGCTCTTGTCTTTTCCTCGATTTCGATGATTTGTATTAAACAACATCCCGTTCTCACCTCGAATTCCAAAAGTAAATTTCACACACCCCTACATTCTACCCTGTGTATATTAAACTAACAGGGTGGCAAAGCTTACATTAGAGATGATTATACTCGTACAGTTATAAATATTACTTCAGAGCTAGGCGTGGGCAGCTGAACCGCCGAGTCTTGAACTCAGATGTTCCCTATCCAATTCAGGCGATATAGAGAACACCGAGCCACTTTTGGGCTCTTGTTCTGTACTCACGGAAATCCGGTGAAGACGGGGTTGGGTGATGGTAAATTGTCAAGGAAGATGGTCATAGAATATTTAAATGGTCTTATCAGTGAATGACATGTGGGAGGCTAAATATAGAGACAAACTAATAGCGGAATTTAATTGTCGATTGGTTTACTTATCAGAAGGATGTGCTCAACTAAACTTACTTTTATCTATATTTTCATATATATGTATATAATTTGCAGTACGTTTTATTTGTAATTTCTAACGGTGAATTTTTTAGTCGACGGATATTTAACCCTCCAACTGTTACTGATAGATTGACATTGATATGGTTCGAGCGAATGATAAATGTCGATACATCGACGTTGTGCAAGTGATTTGTAAAATGCACCGAGTACCAGATCATTTTTCAGTGAACGTATTGTATTTAGTATTGAAGATATCAGGCTTTCTTTTAGTGCATATGCCACATTGATGTCGTGTTTGTAAAAAGATTGCTAAAACAACTTGTTATGCAACAGCTGGTTCCCCTTGTGTGTTGAGTTAGCGTGTTTTTATTACTATGTGTGATTCATTGAGGTCTAGAGAAATAGATTCTTTAGTTGATAATGATATTAGTGATAGCGGGAGTGACTTACAAGCTGAAGATATTCTGTCTGACGTTTCTTTGGAAGCCTTTTCGTCTGGCAACGATGATGATTATATTCCAAACTTTGAAGAGATGACTGATAGTGAAGAAATAAATCAAGATAATGATATTTTATCTAGTCCTGTCAGGCCAATTTCACCAGTAAATGTTCCAACTGGGCCTACTTTGCAAAATCCTAACCTCTGGGTTATAGTGTATCCCCCAGAATCAGAAAAAGAGATAGGCTCTATGTTTACTGTACAGTTTTTTATAAATAATTTCATATTACCTACTAAAAAAGGTGTATATTTTCTAAAAGAATATAAAAAAAACAAAACAAAATGGCTATTTTCAAAATTTGTTAAAATGATATTTTAGTGAGCGCAAACATTTGTAAACATGGTGAAACGACAGTTTTTAAACTTTCCAATGCCAACTTCATGTACATAAATCAAAATATGTGATTTTTATTATACATTCTTGTAGAACTGTTATTTCTGATTAAAATGATGTATAATTATATAAGGTTTCCTTTTTAAGTAGATTTTTTACATTTTATTTTCATTATGCTTGTAAAAGTGTCAAAAATTACCCAACATTAAGGAAAAAATGATTAACAGTTGGAAGGTTAATGTTTTGTTTGCTATATATAATGATTTTGTCTATTTAGTGTGTTTAAGCTGAAAGTGTTTTATTGGTGCATTTTATATAACTGTAAATTCACATTTTCTTATTCTTTTGCTACTCTGGCAGACAGCCTCAGCCATGCCATATGCATTGGTTAATAATTGTGCACAATAATGTACAATCATTTCTATTTCGTTTGTGTAAAGTAATGCATGTATTATTATTAGACTAACACTTCCGCACTTCCCAACTCACGTGTATCTCCATCATTGTTTGAAGCTGCAGGAGCTTCTGTGCTCTGAGCTTCCTCTGCAGGACGTCCAACTGGGCCCAATTGTCAAGAAACTGTGACATGTTGTTGTCGGAGTATAACCTGCATCTCTCTTCATCCCCTCGCAGCAGGTATATCATACACAAAGACTCTCCGAGGCGATTCTGTAAACAAAAATACGGATATCGGCATGAATCCTGGCACTTGGCCTCGCCCTGACACGATGGGCAGGGGGTGTGGGGAAAGGGCGTAAGCGGAGGAAAAAACAACATTTTCCCACACCGCTTTCTAATGTGATTCATCCTTCAAACGAACTAGTGGATGTTTACTTCACCATTAACATGTGAAGGCAGTTTTGTCCACAGACTTATCACGGTACCTATGAACAAGGATGATTACCAAAGCGAAATCAATATCATTAAACATATAGCTGTGGCAAACGGGTACAATACTTGTAACACTAACAGCCATGTAACAGAAATACTATATGATGATAATAAATTAACAATTTCCCATAATGACTAAAGCATAGAGGTTTGGTCTAAATAAAAATAAAGGACGCAATATGTATAATAATAAACATTTATAATTTTTGCATACATATATAAATTCTTTTGTGACGCAAAACAATTAAAGTAAAATCATCTACATAAAAAATAAATAAAGTAAAAGGCAGACTGTTAGTAAATAAAATAAAAGCAGACTTGAAATATATTAGTCAATAAAGGTATGTAACGTGTGTGAACTGTATAAGAAGTTATTAACATGTAGTGCGGTTGAAGCGAACGGTTGAAAGAGACAATTAAATGATTACACAATGGACAGTTTTAAAGTAATTGAAGAGCAGTTGAAATTAAAAAAGAATAAGCACATAAAGAAATCAAGATATATCAGCGTATTATAACATAAAGCACACAGGTATTGGAATATAAGACAGACATAGACACAATCGTGGTAAGAGTAAAAAACTATTCAGATACGGAAGGCCTTGTACGTTTTGGGCCTACGTGACTAACAAAAGAAGAAAAAATGGCGTGAAAGGCATTCTAAGTATTGTAAGTTGTGGGTGCTACATTTTACCACAAAAATGCAGTTTATTTAAAGTTTGAATAGTAAGAGTAGTATGAAGGTGAAGTAGAGGAGTGATAGTGTTAGTACAATCTTGGACGACAATAAATATTTTATATCTTCAATGATAGGACGATCTGAAAAATTGTGAAATGTGCTTCGATAAAAACGCGCGTAGTGAAATGGAGAATGCTTCATATTTGTGTGATCATAAAAAATCCTAGGTAAAAACAGTGCATTGAATAACGCAGTAAGTAATAATGGCCATAGGACATAAATTTTTCAGTCTGCAATTATAAAGTTTTCGATTATTTTAACAAGTAACTTCTTTTGATTTTTATTGCGTCATACTTCTAAGCTAGGCTTGACTACACTTTGTACAGATTTGTATATAATTGATTTGTTTGTTTGTTTCTTGTAATGTTGATATATTTTGTTGTAAATAATCACTTTTTGACAATGTCTGAGTAAAGAATCAGTTGTTCCGCTACGATGTCTTAGACTCCTTTATTTAGCCACGTACATTCATTAGTCATTACTTTGCAGCCAAGTATTCACCCCTGAGAAAATTAAATTAATATAATGAATTAATAATAGTAAATATAAATGCATAAGTATTAATGGAGCATAAATAGAGTTATATGTTGATTGTTATTTTTTTTATATATGAGTCAAACGAAGGTGATATTGAGGTTTTTATGAGTAAGGTGAATTAAGGTAAAGTGGAGCTTAAGGTGTATTTCTACGTTGGAGTTAAAGGAGATACATGATGTATGGTGATTTTTAGTAAATGGAGGTAAAGTAGTAAGAAGTGTTCTTGGTGATTTAAGGTATTTTATGAGTGACGAGTTCTTGTTTTTAAGGTGAGTAAATGAACGAAGTGAAGGAGAGATGATAATAATTACAAAATAATCCACATATAGCATTTTTTATTATTTTTGAGTATTTTTTTTTATTTTTACAAATTTTCCGAACCCCATTTTTTTTAACAGTTTATATTTTTATTTTCATTTTTTTTGTAACCATAAGTTACATACTATAACTATAGAAAAGTTGATTAATAGACATGTCAAAAAGAAAAAGAACAAGAAACGCTCTGAGAATGACACTACCATAAAAAACAGCTATATTTCTTCAGAATATAATAAATATTTACCAAATGTCTTACAAAACGTTTTCAAGAAACATAATATAACCATATCATTCCGTACTAATAATAACTTATATGCTTCGTTAAAACCAAAAATTATCACCCCAATAGAGGAAAGGTCCGGAGTATACAGAATTAATTGCCAAGATTGTGACAAACATTGTATCGGTCAAACAGGGAGAACGTTTAAGGAACGTTATAAAGAGCATCTCCCTAACTAGAGCTCTGTTATCAATAGGTCAAATTATGCACGTCACCTCATTGAATCGGATCATAAGCCGGGAGACTTCAACTCAACAGTAGAAGCCTTATACACATGTACAAAAGGAAGAATAATAAATGCTATAGAGGAGTTTGAAATATATAAAACATTAAAAAAAACCAGATGACCTATTAAACGACAACCTTACGTTCAACTCCCACTATTTGTACGACACGGCTATCAACCATTTGTATAAAACATACAGAGATAACGATCAGTAGGCTGCACTGCATTATACTGACCGGACGTTGAGATGCGGCTTATTTCTTGTTTTTATTCGTGTGACGAACTGTGTTTGTGTGTTAGTGTGCGTGTGTAAATGTGTGTGTTTATAAAATTTTAATGTTTTTAATGTTCGACGAACTCACCAGAGGGATGACCAGATGATGGAGTCACGGCTCCGAAACATGTCGTCTTAAACTAAACGACAAGGAGTCACAAGACGGACTTAAGGTAAATAATTAGTATTAATTAACATGTTCACTGCTACGCAAATTTTGTAATTCCTATGCTAGGAGCTGACCTTTTATTTTTACATTTATAGCCTAAATGACTAGAAATTACTTTATTTTTCATTTTTGAACCTTTCTACATAATAATCACTAATATTTTAAAGCGGACGCACATGTACTCCATAGCACAAAGGCTCAAATTGGCGTGCGAAGCACGCAATGCACTGTGTATTGAAAATACTCCCAATATGGGGGTTGGCGTGCAATGCACTGTGCATCAGCCGCTTCTCATATTGCATATTGTTCAGTGTCAAGCTCACATGTGCGTCCCTTAGCAGTGAACGTGTTAAACAGAGATGTACCGGGTACTGATGTTTTTAGTCAGGTTAGTAGCGGTTTGCTCAAGTGCCAGCATTCGCGCTGGTATCTGTACTAATGACTTTTTGTCATCTCTAACAAATACCAAGCTCGACTAATTAGATCGTTACTTTAGCAATAGAACAATTTTTCATTGTCGTAAAATACACAATATTCATGGCAGCGTCATTGGTCATTGTAACGCATGTTTAAAGATTCAATACATTTAAAGATGGACTGCATAAGGACATAAACCCACTAGTAGCCTACACTTTCCACATAACTCTTGAAGCCAGTGATATTGAGAAGTTTTACAAGTTAAGGTAACAAAATTCAACAAAGCTGTTTATGATTGTCTCGTAATTACATTTGACATTTCTAAGGTTAGAGCAATGTCCAGTTGATTAGTTATGATCAAGCAACGTTATGTTTACAAAGATTGGGATATAGACCCTCGTTGGGCGCTATTTTGCAACATTACTGTCAAAACAAATTTATTCATATTTTTAACCTTTTGCACTCTATTTATTTGACACTTGGCTGCTTGAAGTAGTATTTTTGTAAATTCGCCAAAAAACTACTATAAACAGTAAACATAACTTATTGTATTTTATCATTTTGTTCGGAATAAACCAGAGAATAAGAACAAAATTGTTCAGAAATTTAAAAAAAAATTCATTGAGTACGCCTATTTTTAACATAATCGGTCAGAAAATCAATCTTAGATAAAATAAAACCTGAACACAAAATCTCACAATAAATATGTTTACTAACCTCAAACGCGTTTCAACGACAATGTCGCCATCCTCAG
>JAGFPH010006441.1:46782-79203 GCA_018207615.1 Philaenus spumarius | reverse complement strand
CTTTTGTAATCTAGATATTTAGGTAGACTAATCAAAGCAAAAAGTTTAATAAACCTTAGAGTGACAAGATCATTAGCTATTTAGCAGCTAGTAACATTAAACTTTACCTTTTGTAATCTAGATATTTAGGTAGACTAATATACTATTTATACAAGGTGTTTCTTAAATAGGACGCAAAACTTCTGGAATGGGTTCCTCACATAAAAATAAATGCCTATAAACATGTGCCCTAAAATGCTTTATTTTCCAGATATCCGCCATTTTGTTTTTTTTACAAAATAATTCATATCAAGAGAAATGTTTGACTGATTGAGTTCAAACTGAACATGAAGTTTAACTAAACAATGATCTATCTCAAGAAAAATAAGTGATTATATATCCAATCATGCGTTTCAAAATGGCGGCTGTTTAAAAATTTCAAACCTAAATTACTCAAAACCCGTATATTTTAATAAAAAACGTCAAGATACCTTTTTTGTAACCCTTTTGATTCCCTATCAGATGGTATAATTGTCAAAACAATCGAATGAATGGTAATTGGTAAGTTAAAGATAATAATGGCATACGTTGTTGTGTTTACGGAGTTGGTATAAGGTGCCGGGTTAAACAAACCAATTATTACGTATAACTTAACTTATTATCCTTCATCCGATTGTTTTAGGAGTTACACCATCCAATAGGAAGTCAATAGAGCTACACAAAAGATGTCTTAATATTTTTTGAAAATTTACGGATTTAAAGTAATTTAGGTTCGAAATTTTCAAATAGCCGCCATTTTGAAACGCATGATCGGATATAATCGCTTATTTGTCTTGAGACAGATCATTGTTATGTTAAACTTCATGCCAAATTTGAAGTTTATGAGATAAATAAGAAAATAAAGAATTCAAATAATATCACTAAAACTAGCCTACATGGTATATTATTAATGGTTTTAAAGGGGGAAAATACCATCCTTCCCAAATTACTGTAAACTATCGTGATAAGAAAGTGTCTCAGCCAGCTGCAGTTGCACATATTTTCAATAATTTTGTTGCAGACGTGGCAAAACCAGCAGGCCCTTTAAAGTATAGTCAATATTGTTACCGTAGGTAAATTATTAGAAAAGAAAAAGCATTGTAGACCTGCCTATTACAATAAAAAATGTCTGGGAAATATTTTAAATAATTCCAAAGACAAAGTTAGTAAATTTTCAAAAAGTGGAGTGTACAAATTAAGTTGCAAAATTTGTAATGCAGCTTATGTAGGACAAACAGGTCGTAGTTTTAAAACTAGATTAAGCGAACATAATAGAAGTTGGAGATTAAACTATGATGACTCTAGTTTTTCTAACCATTTAAAAACACATCATGACATTTTAGATTTTAATTTAAATACAGATTTTGATGTACTTCATGTTAATTGTAAGGGTAATAAGTTAGATGCTTTGGAAATGTTAGAAATTAAGAGGTTAATTAATAAGGACGTAAGTTTAGTTTTAAACGAACAAATAGATTTAAGCAATTCGCCACTTCTACAACCGTTGTTATTGACCAGTTCGATTCCTCCCCCATCCCTAACCTAACGGTATTTTGGCCTACCTGTATCCAACTGCTGTGTGTTGGATTTTTTCTTGTTCCTTTAGTCTTTAAGTTGCCTTCGATAATGCCATAGCTGGTGAAACCTAGGTCGGCACGGCTCAATAAAGTTTGTGAAACATTACAAAAAGTTTTCATTTATTTATAGTCAATATTCCTTGCATCAGTGTTCTTCCATGATGCCTTTCCCTGTAGGTGAGCAGGAGGTAAAGAAAGTGATAATGAATTTTAAAGCAAAAGCATCAACAGATATGTTTGGTCTGCCAATGTGGATTATTAAGCAGTGCGTAGATGTATTAGTGGGGCCCCTTTCGGATCTGATCAATGCCTCTTTTGAGAGTGGAGTGTTTCCGGGGCCATTGAAGGCAGCTAAAGTCATTCCACTTTATAAAAAGGGGGATCCAAACGACATAAACAATTACCGACCTATCTCACTGCTTCCAGTTTTTTATTAAGACTTTGCAATTATTTAAATAAATATAATTTCATTGCAGATTGTCAGTATGGGTTTAGGCAAGGAAGAGCAACAATAGATCCTATTGTTAATTTTATTTCGTTTGTAGTCGACAGCTTAGATAAGGGGAACAAGCACTCAGTGTTTTCCTGGATCTTACGAAAGCGTTTGATCCCCAAAGCAGAATGTGTTTTATCTTTCTGCAACGGTTGGTGGTAAGACGAAAAACTTTCTGCGAGTGCGGGCGTTTTAGTAATAAATTAATAACGGAGGTTTTATAGGTGAATAAGTAAGCAATTCAAACATGATATATTTTCTCTACTTTTTTGAACTGATTGTTGTTTAATTGTATTTTATGTGTATTTTTCTGATGTATTGTATTTTTGTGTATATGACCTGTTTTATACAAATAATATTTTTCAAGAAACCAATGTTGAATAAATAAATGAATAAACTTAATCAGTCAAACATTTCTTTAGATATAAATTATTTTGTAAAAAAAACAAAATGGCGGATATCTGGAAAACAAAGCGTTTTTGGGCACATGTTTATAGGAACTTTTTTATTTATTTTTATGTAAGAAACCCACTCCAGAAGTTTGGCGTCCTACACCCTGTATATCAGAAAAAATGGTTTCATTAGGTAATATTATTACGATATATTACTTTGCTTAGCCTGTATTGGTATTCTGAACTTGAATAAAATAATGTTTTAAGAGTTAAACTTGTATTATTTCCAGTGAAGTAGGCTATATAGTAAAAATTATTGTTCAAACTTTCAAATCTTGTCGTGATTGTTTGTGCTTACTGATTGATGTGTAGGAATAATGACAAAAAAAAAACAAAAACAAGTAAAATAATTTTATTGAAAATGAATGATTGTTATCCTAATACCAATTATAAACGGATATCTAGAAAATAACACAAATAAATTTGTATATGAATTTATAATGGTAGAGGAAGGCAACAACGGGATATTGGAGGGGGTACGTTTGGCAAGGATTTAGGAAGGGGAGGTGGCAAATCTTTTTGTGTCCGAGGCCGAGAGCCCATGACGCTAAATATGTAAAGCCAGCTCTGAATACAATAAAAGTGGAAATTAAAAAATGTTGTTAAAACTTCTTAACAAATAAATACATGTTTTACTTTATTTGTGTTTTGGTTGTTGTTACGTTTTTCTTTATTGGTGTTTTATCTCTAAAGTTTATAGCTATTCATTAAGTTTATAGTAGCCTAAGTTACTTTCTGTTTTTCCTTTTCTGGTTAACTAAGTTTAAGATTTGATACAATTTTATATTTCTATTGTTAATTAGGTTTAATCATATCTGTTATTCATTTTGCTTATATATTTGGTTTTTAGGTTCTAGGAGTAATATAATTTCATAATGCTCTGGCGTTGATACCTAAATTTTTTTTTCGCTTTTAAGAAACAAAAATAAACAATTTTGGGAGTACGAGTTATAAACTCATTAAGTTGGTTCAAATTTGATTTACAGATAAATTAAGGGTTTTAATGGTTAAAGGTGATGGTAGCAACTTTTATTTTTTAATGGATAAGTTAAATTCATTTAACTGCAGAACTTAAGACTTACCTGGAGCTGATTCTAATGACTGTTCCACTTTCACTAAGTCATTTTCTTCTGCTACAACTGGCTCCATTTGAAATTAAAATGGCTAGAACCTGTATATAACAAATATGGATGAAAATAAAATTTTACAGTCCAACCTATCCACATCCGAAACAATAGACGTTTTCCAAAAAAAGTCCACTTTCCAATTCTTGTTTATTTATGATAAATTTGAACAATACCAATTTGAATAGTTAATTGTTAGTCCTACTAGATTTTTCGGTAATTTGAGGCAAAATAGAAAATGGACAATAATGTATATTTTTTCGCTTCTCTTTTTATTAAGAAGCACATAAGCTTACTAAAAGTATTAATTATTACTATTCATCAATAATGCAAATAAAAATTGTAGAATATGTTCTTAAATATTGTACGTAATTTCATCAAGTCAAATTGCAACAACAAAATAAATATTTTGGATGAATTTTTGGTACTTGTAATAAAATTATTTTAGGGTTCAGGAGGTAAGTTAATGTTCCAGGCTGTTGGTTTTTTACTTTCTCCACACTATACGTAGTATATGGAGAAAGTATTGTTTTCGTCCAAATTTTCGAATTTGAATTTTTAGTGGAATTATCTGTTTTGGTGCTCCATGAACCCCCCAAAAATGTTTAGTGGAATTATCTGTGTTGGTGCTCCCTGAACCCAACAATATTTTTAGTGGAATTATTTGTTTTGGTGCTCCCTGAACCCAAAAAAGTGGTTTTTTGGTGATGTCTGTCTGTGTAAAGCTGGAGACTATACCTACGGTCCGATTTTGATGAAAGTGTAGTTCTGGAATATCTCTAGGCCTTTTTTCATTTTTTCAAATTTTTAAGGAGTTTTACCCCCCCAAAAATAGCAAAAAAAAAGAGAAAAATCAAAATTTCTCAAAAACGGCTCTCAACGATTTTGATAAAATTTGGCTTATTTGTAGCTCTTAATGTACCCTACCATATGCAAAAAACAGCATCTTTTAAAAAATTCTCGTTTAGGTAATAATAATAACTGATTTTTGGGGGTTTTTGGCCAAAAAGGGGGTTCTTTTTCAAAACCTTTTTTCGTGCATCTATACAGGTCTAATTGACATGTTTGGTGCAAATTTGTTCGAAATCGATCGAATAGTTTAAATAACAATATAATATAATATGGATGTGTGTTACATGCATCTAATATTTTCCATGGTAACATTTTCCTACTTTTCAATTCTAAATACCCACCTCTTATACTACTCTTGGGAAGGTATAAAGTTTCAACTGGGAGAAAGTATGTGGCAGTTATCTGGTACCGTTTATTTTTTTATCTGCCCAAGGGCTAAGTTACAGTATACATCCTCTAACCTACACCCTCAATGCCAACATAAAAATAATAAAACATAGGCCTATAACCTAAACTAACTTTCAGTTACCAGTAACAGTATGTTTTCAATTTTTAAACATATGTTTTTTTTTCAAAATATAATAAAACATTGGAGGAATAAAAAGACCTTGCATAAAAAACATTCAATCCAGACATTAACTTCAATACCGGTACTAATTCGAAATATGTGTCCTAGAAATTGTCAATTTATGTTTAGTTAGTTACACTGAATAACAAATTGATGAAATTTATTTCTACCACTTTTAGAAAAGTGAGTAGTGCTACCAATCTGTGCATTTTATTACAATTTTATCAACATAAGTCTAAACTGTATAATTTACGAACTAATATCAGCAGTCGGAGTTAACTCTATGCTCAAGAAAAGAGGTGACTCCATGCTTAAGCATCCTTAAACTTGACACAAAAATATATATATACCGGTATGTATATATATATATATATATATATATATATTTGTGACAAGTTAGAATGATGAACAAAAAGTTAGTTTAGGCTAGGTTTATGAATTTGGTGTAAGTTTAGGAAAGAGAGTAGCCTGACTAAATTTTGAATTTAAGTTCAAACTGGGAAGGTTTAGACTTTGTTATATTTTTTTTATGGCATGTTATATATAGTAGTTAGTAGGCCTAATAGTTTTACTAACTGTAAAATATACAAATTTTATTTTTAGGTTGAGGACATATTTATTTTTGTGCAATTTATATACAAATTTATTTTTGTGTGTAGCTTTACAAATTAGAAACCATTAGCTAAATTTGTTGTTTTGGTTGATTTAATTATTTTTTTTACAATTTGTATACTACGTAACTTATGATATAGCCTGATGTATAAATTTGTATCTATTACATAAGTGATAGCTTCACAAAAATCAGAACCAGTTGTAACGTCATGCATAGTACCTAATACAATTGCAAAATTGTTTAGTGCATAGTTAGAATGTAATCAGATTTTTCTGTAGCCTGTAGAAGTTATACCGTATGAATAATTTTTCACAAGAACTTATAAGGCAATCGGGTATTTGTTTACTTTAGCTTGTCAATCAAAACTACGGTACTATAAATACACAAACCTTAACTTTTTTCTTTATAAATATAGTATTTGATACACTTCACTGATGCCAGGAAAGCAATATTTAACCATCTTCAACACGTACAATATTAAAAACTTTCAAATCAAATGTTCCTTATGGGAATTTACATTGTAAAGAGCCGACATGTTTTTCTCAGCGTTCTCCCAGCGTTGCCGGATTTATCTTGTTCTTCTTTGTGTAGAAACAAACAGTTTAGCCAACTCAACTAGAAAGTTGTACACATACGTTTTTAAAGTACAAACATTTTTTAAAATTAATTTGGATTTACTGTCTCTGAAATGGTGGTTTGCCAACAATAAATTAGTGCTAAACACTAAAAAATCTAATTATATGCACTTTTGTCTGAAAGGTGATACCTGTTTACCCAGTAGGATATTGTATAAATGTATGGATTGTTTATGCGAGGGAAATGAGTGTATTTTGTGTGCTAGAGTACTCAAAGTTAAGCAAACTAAGTATTTAGGGGTTATTATGGACGAGGAATTAAATTGGAAGATCATATTTTAAAATTAAAATCAAAGTTAATTTCATGCATCCGTTTGTTTTACTTCCTTCGAGACCTCTGCTCGATACAGACAATGCGTTGTTTATACTTTGCACTTGTGCATAGTAGATTGGATTATGGGATTGTGTGTTGGGGGGGGACTTTCAGGACATCTTTGAAGCAAATTGAGGTGCTGCAGAAGTTTTTTGTTAGACTCATTTTGAAAAAATATAAACGTGAACCTTCATACCCTTGCTTTCTTGGTCTCGGCGTTCTTCCTCTGAGGAGTATGTTTATATATAAAGTTTTGAAAATTTTCTATCTGAGAAGCGGAAATTCTCCATGCTCTGATAGCAATTATAGAAAAATACTTAGGAAAAATAATCACCGAGTGCCAAAGCCTACCAAAACCTTCTTTATGAGAACATTTAATTTTTTGGCTCCGTGGTTGTTTAACAAATTACCTCAAGACATTAAATGCTTGGAGAGTCCGAGAAAATTTCTTAGAGGTGTAAGGGGTTTGTTGCTGGTTTGCAAGGATGTAGAAGAGTTATTGTACATCCCGCAGTAACCGCTTTGTAGGAGTAATACATTTCTTGGTCTGGTGTTGACCTTTTTGTATTTGAGCGTCACTTTTCTTTTACTATCGTAATACCCTTTGAAGCGGAAATTGTGGCTGTATTAGATTCCATTTTCAATTTGTTAGGCTAAATTAATGTTTCGTGAAGGTTTTAAATGTACCTGGATGAAAGGGGCATGTTGTGATGGCAGGGATCCTGCACTCAAGGTACTTGATTGTATATATCTCAATATTAATATAATTTTTTGAGTAAAAAAAAGTGATTATAATTTTCTTTTGGGAAATGGGAATTTAAATGTGTTGTTACTACAGCCGCACTGAATTCTGTTTTAAATTGAAATTTTTGTTTATAATTTTTGTAATGGAACCCCTAAGCAGGCGGATAGCCTTAGGGGCCCTATATTGCGTTTTCTCTAGGAGAAGTATTTTATTTCCTGAAAGAATTGGTTATTTTATAAATGTGTATTTTATTTTGTAACATTCTATTGTAGTTCTTTTATAATTCTTGTTATTTTAAGTTAGTTAGTATTATTGTCATATTTAGAGTTATGTATAAATAGAAAAGGAAGAAAATACAAATGTATTTAATTTTGTTCAAAAGCAATAAATAAATAAATAAATAAAAACATACTGTGACTAAATATTATAGGTTAGAACTTTTTTTTAAATTTTAATTATATAATGTGATAATTAATAACGAAATATAATCATACTGCTATCGGCGAGATTAAGTAAAAAGCTAACAAACTGTGACTAAATAGTATAGGTTAGAACCTTTTAGGTTTTTTTTCTTCTTTTAATTACCGTATATAATGTGATAATAATGAAATATAATCATACTGTTATCGGCGAGATTAATACACACCCCATTCAATACAATAACCTATTGTTCGATTTGACAACGTTGATGAAATTCTATTTTAATTACGCAGTTATATTGTAGTTTCTATTGTTCTTAAAGGTACGATGTTGTTGTTTTCGTAATTAACGTTTTGTTACATTATTTTCTAATTTTCTTGCTTTGTGGGTACTTTTGGGATTAATAGCCTAGGCCTATTGTTTAGTTTATTTAATTCTTACAAACGTGTTTTGTGTATGTGAAGTGATTTATTTTGTTATAATTACGTGAAATATTGCGGAAAAGTCAAAACTTAACCTATGTAATTTCAACTTTTATTTCGTTCGTAAATCCTATATAAATAGGCCTATTATTTCCTGGGAAAATTTTTGTTGTTTTTTACAATCAGTTAGATGTGTTCTTTCATATCATTTCAAATTCCCTTAGAAATCGATTGACAAGTTAAAGTAAATTTTTACCGGCAATAGTGACTTTTTGTGGAAAAAGTTTGTGAAATATTAATTCAAATGAGATATAAGTTTATTTTTACAATTTTGATGTTTATATTGATTTAATAGCCTACCAACGTTTAATAATACAATTGAATATTATTATCACATTCTAGTGCATTTTCTTGCTTATAGGCTGGCCTCTCTGCCGCAGTAGGTGTAAGTTTACTATTCGAACCTAGCCTAAACTGTGTGTTTAGGTTTACGCTTTAATATAGTTTAAAAAATGTTATTTGTTCTTCACAGGCCTAATACCTACCCTACATTGAGATAAATACAAAATGTATTTTTTTTTTTACTTTGTACATTGTAATAACAAAAAAAATTGCACCATCATAAAATTCAATTAGCCTACATTTATTAGACCATACACTTACCCTATTTCGTCTCACAATTGTATTTATCTAGTTAAGAAACATAGAAATAATAACAATAAACTATGTTTTACTTCGGTGAATAATTTTTGAAAAGAAACATAAAAATATTTTAATTCTAACCTCAGTTCCTTAACCACACCAAACAGAAACAACAGTTGAACAGTTGAAGTGTAAACACATACACAAAACAATGAAAGACTCACTAAAGAATGAACACAGATAGAATCGGAATAGTGCCTACTAAATATGTATGTATGATCTTTGAATATTATAGATTTAAACGTTATCATGTATATGACAAGTTTACACAAAATTTTTACTTGATATACATAGTACATAATGTTTAGTATTTAAGTGAACCATATATTTGATTTATTTGTGGTTATTTACTATTTCCTACCTAACTCCCTAAAACAAAAATATTTGTTGTGAAAACAACAAATAAAAGGTTAATTTTATGTTGCTGAAACATAATTAGATAAAGGTTTTACGTCTTTAACATATTCAAAAAATGTAATAATTTACTCCAAAATATCTAATTTATTTTATATAAATAAATAGATTAATATAATGTACAGGTGATTAAGAACTTCTATAATCAAAGGTATACCTTATATTAAAAACATAATGCGTCATAGCTTTGATTAAAGCTTTGACTATGGAATCTAAGATACATATCTAAGATTCGTAAGAGACATAATCAATGATTATAGACTTGTTTTAAGGTCTATAATCAAAGATCATAGATATTAAACTGTATAGAGTATCTTTTGTTTGAGAGATTTTAGAGTTGACCAGAAACCAGAATTCCACAATTCCAAAACATATGTTCAGGCAATGACTCGGCATATCATTATATTATTCTCATTCTAATTCCATTCCCATATTCCCATTCGTTTCTAGTATCATTCTGAAACAAGCTGTAAGAAATAAATTTAAAATGGAAGAAATTGGAATTACTCTTCCAGAAAAAGTAAGTGTGTTTATACTTAACATAATGTGTAAGTAATTAGGCATAATCGCTTATGGACACACTAAATTAAGCAGAAAAAGTTTACAGTGTTTTGTTTTGGTAAGTGCATAGAAGTAGAACAGAACCTGCCTTCATAACCTCTTGTCACTGTTTTATTGTTTGGAATTTTTAAATCGTTTTAATATTAAGAATTCGATTCTGTTTTTCTCGTACTGTTAATATGGGCGTAAATTTACGGCGCAAGTTTACTATTCGACCCTAGGATAACCTATGGCAACAAAAATGCAAGAATAATAAAAAAAAACCTAGCCTAGGCTAAAAGGTTCTAATATTTTTGCAGACAACAGACGTTGTTTTACATTCGGCGTAACTTTACTATTCGACTCTAACCTAATATTTTTGCAGACAACGACGTTGTTTTACATTCTACTGTTAAATACATTCTAGGTAAACATACTGTGACTAAATAGGTTAGGTTAGAACCTTTTAGGTATTTTTTAAATTATTATTTTTACATTTCTGTTAGCTCTAAGTTAGCCTAGAGTCGAATAGTAAAGTTGCGCCTTACATTCTACTGTTAAATGTTGAATACAGGTAAACATACTGTGATTAAAGGGTATTTGTTTACTTACTTTAGCTTGTCAATCGAAACTACTATAAATACACAAACCTTAAATTTTTTCTTTATAAATATAGTAGGCCTATTTAACTTATACACTTCACTGATGCCCGGGAAAGCAATATTTAACCACCTTCAACATGTACAATATTAACCCTCCAAGTGCTAACGTCGCATATGCGATGTGTAAAAGTCACGTTGATGCCGGGAAAGCAATATTTAACCATCTTCAACACGTAGGCTACAATATTAAAAACTTTCTAATCAAAAGTTCGTTATGGGAATTTACATTGTAAAGTGCTAACATGTTTTTCTCAGCGTTCTCCCAGCCTTGCCGGATTTGTTTTGTTTTTTTATGTGTAGAAACGAACAGTTTAGGCAACTCAACTAAGTAAACATAGGCCTACTCTGACTAAATAGTATACGGTAGGTTAGTACCTTTTAGGTTTTTTTTTTCATTTTAATTAGGCCTATATAGCCTAATGTGATTATAACGACGAAATATTATAATCATACTGTTATCGGCCAGATGAAGTAAAAGTAAATATACTGTGAACTAAATAGCCTAGTATAGGTTATACAAAACTACAACACTTCTTCTTTTATTATTAAGAATTTATTAAATTTTGGAATAACTCTAATAATTATTTTCTCTGATACAACTTGCAATTGGAATAACTTCTAATATAAGTCACTAAGATTCTATCTATTTCTGTATAAAACTGAATGAAAAACGGGTTACAAATACACATTTATTGGGGTTAAAATTACAATATAATTACAATTGTTTTCTTAATTTAATCATATACAAACAATAAATGCTCAAAAGTCTTTTATGGTTCATAAAATTGTAATTCTATATTCTGTGATGAATATATGTGTATATCTCTGGGTAGGGTGGTCGTGCTGGCTTTTTCCAAGTAGATTATAGGTAAATACGTCTTAATTTTGAAATTTAATTATATGGATTAATTACACAAAATAATATGTCCTTTAGGTATAGAATAGATAACAAAATCTTTTAGAAGTACCTATTTTAAATGTTCTTGAGAAAGTTTGAAGCTCTTTTAAAATAGTTAGAGTTGGAATATTATTAAAATATTTAGTTCATTATGTTCACCAGGTTATACTTATCATTTTAGTTGTTCTTGTTAGTCCGAAAACACAATTTTTTCTTTTATATCACTTTTAAAACTGGAGATCACAATAACACATCTATATATCTTGGCGTCCTCAACTCGATTCCCTTAGCATCGGTTTTAAAGTTTGTCTTCTAGGCGCGTATGGATTGAGCTTTCTGATTCGTCCTTTTTACACGGTTTTGGGGTTGAGACTATCAAAATTTTAATCCGCGTTACTTGACTGTACCTTTTTACACATTGGTTAATTTATTATTCTACAATATATTGCTTCTCTCTTACATATTAAAATTGTTTACTTAATTTATTTTACATAATATCTTAACTTACTTTACAAAGTTATAATTATGTTTTGAATATTTCTACGGAACTATTTCTCCTCCGCTTGTTTATCAGATAAGACCTTGCATGAAGCTATGACGTCATCTTTGTCTCTTAGTAACGGTTGCCTAGCAACGAATTTATCAAAATGGCCGACTCGTATACAGTCATTCACATGTTTTTATTTATAAACAAGACATTGCAACGATGTTTGTTTTCATGTGTTAGGTATGATTTAAAATTGACTTTTAATAAAAGTTTAATGTTTATCCCCTATAATATGGCTTATTGTATCATACTTCGATATGTGAGTGTCTTGTGTTATCAAAATACATCGTTTTCTATTTGCATAGCAATTTAGGCTTACATCTTGGAGTTAACCTAAAAGAATTTCATATGGTTAAATGATTCTATTAATTTGGATTAGACCTTAAGCGGACATTGGTATTACTTATTTTAGTACATTAATTCATTGAGGTTAGTTCTTTTGAAATCGAATATGTAAATATATATATAGATACTTGTCTTTGGTTAACTAGGCCTAACCTATGTATTTTACTATAGGTTATTCAAAGTTTCATTTACAGGGTTTGAATTGTTATATTTACTACCCTTTAGGTTTTTTTTTTTTATTTTAATTATAGCCTATAATGTGATAATAACAATGAAATATTATAATCATGTACTGTTATCGGCTAGATGAAGTTAAAAGTAAACATAGGCCTACTGTGACTAAATAGTATAGGTTAGTAACTTTTAGGTTTTTTTAAAAATTTTAATTATATAATGTCAGGGTGGCTAGCGACTTTTCTGGAAAAATCAGGGAAAAGTCAGGGAATTTTGGTTAAGGTCAGGTAAAAATAACATTTCTAAGCAAAATAGTTAAAAATAACTATTTAAAATCATAGATTAGTACAATTTTTAATTGAGAAAATAAACATTAAAGATAAGATGAACTTTTACTTTAAACAATAAGAAAACTACGTATTCTGATGCGTAAAACCCAATATTGTCAAGTTACGGGAATGATTCTGGCAGCTTGTTTCAATGCACTTAGCTTGTTATGACCTTCAAACCTTTCTCTAACATGCTGTTTATAAAATGTTTAAAATGTTTAATTCAAATCAGTAACCGGTAGTTGGATTACAAAAACCAGTTAGTTATTTCTTTTGAATAATATAATAAAATATAATTTGACTAATTCCTTGTTTAATTTAATACTAGTGGACCGGGCAATGCTTCGCTATTGCTTGATTTACCTAACCTAAAATTATATTCAGGTTTTGATCCAAATCAGTTGTTGATCAAAATCAGCTGTTGATCAAAATCAGCTGTTTTAAGCTTTTCATACGAACAGCTGTTTTTTGTGCCCCTGATAAAATCAAAAGAAATCTTTCTTCTTCCTTAAGATTGACCTTCCATAATATTAACATGGCAACTTTGAGGGCCACTGGGGCGAAGCCCTTAACATACATTGAGCTAATTTTAAGGGAAGCACAACTTCAGAGTGAGCTCTGTAAAATGACACCAAAAACATCAAAATCGGTTAAAAACTCTAGGAGGAGTTCTACTCACAAAATAACCCCTAGCAAATTAATTATGTATAGATTTATAGTCATAAATGTGTAATTTGCAACTGCTGGTAATTGGTACAGTAACATAGATAGTATTAAATATTTAACTGTTATAATATTACCGTGTTTATTTAAATATTTAATTAATTCCCTAAAAATTTATTTACTTACCAAAATAATTTGATTGATTTACTAAAATAAAATTAGCATGGTTTTGTTTGTGATTTTTCTAAGATTGGTCAGGGAAAAAGTTATTTAGTCAGGGAAATGTCAGGGAATTTCAAAAGGTCATATCACTAGCCTCCCTGAATGTGATAATAACGATTATATTTTTTTAAATTATTAATTACAGAACCAATGAGATTCAAATGCTGTAGTCAGCTGTTTAGTAGGCCTAGTCCACAGGTTACAGATACAGATTTATACACACCCTATTCAGTACAATAACCTATTATTCGATTTGGCAACGTTGATGAAATTCTATTTCAATTACGCAGTTATTGTGTAGTTGTTTCTATTGTTCTTAAAGGTACGATGTTATTGTTTGCGTAATTTACGTTTTGTTACATTATTTTCTAATTTTATTGCTTTGTGTGTACTTTTGGGATTAATAGGCCTATTGTTTACTTTATTTAATTCTTACGTGTTGGTGTATGTTAAGTGATTTATTTTCTTATAATTACGTGAAATATTGCGGAAAAGTCAAAACTTAACAACTTGTATAATTTCAACTTTTATTTCTTCTATAACTCCTATAAATATTATTACCCGGGAAAATTTTTGTTGTTTTTAGAATCAGTTAAGTTAGATGTGTTCTTTCATATTATATCGAATTCCCTTAGAAATCAATTGACAAGTTAAAGTAAATTTTTACCTAATTCAGAGTTTCATAGCGATATCGACTCAAACAAACCTTCGGCAGAATTGTCAAATCACCTATCTAATTGTGTAGTACGCGTAGATAGACGCTCGGAACTCGGATTTTGTTTGTTTATCTACTAGTTGTTATTCATTTTTACTTTCTCCCCCTATACCATAGTATATGGAGAAAGTATTGTATTCGTCAAAATTTTCGAGTTTGAGTTTTTGGTGGAAATATCCGTTTTGGGTCCCCCTGAACTTAAAAAAGTGGTTTTCGGAGTGATGTCTGTGTGTGTGTCTGTATGTGTGTCTGTGTGTCTGTGTGTCTGTGTGTCTGTGTGGATGTTATCAGACCTAGAGCCTAAACCAGTCGTCCGATTTTGATGAAATTTGGTATGGAGGTACTAATCCACGGTATCTCCAGGCGTTTTTTCATTTTTGTGAATTTTTTATTTTTAAGGGTAATTTTCCCATAAAAACCCATAAAATATCGGAAAAATTAACTTTTTTCAAAAACGGCTCTAACGATTTTGATTGAAATTTTATAGTTTATTAGGGACCTAAAGTACTATAAGCTGTAAAATTTTAATCAAAATCGTTCGAGCCGTTTTTGATAAAAGTTGATTTTTCCATTATTTTATGGATTTTTATGGGAAAATGACTGTTAAAAATAAAAAAATCACAATAAATTGGTAATAGTATTTTTTTATTAAGTTTCTATAATGAGGGAGAAAGTATGTGTCAGTTTCCTGATACCGTTTATTAGTTTCAGTTTATTTTTATTTGTTTTTGTAAATGTTTATTAATTTTTGAAGTAATTATGACTGAACTTAGCAATTCAAGTGCTATTAGAGGTGCGTTTCAAAATAGTGACTTTTAGAGAATTTGAACAACTAAATATTTTTTTCTTCTTTTTTTTCTTGTAGGCCTATATAATGTGTGTGTTTTTCCTTTATAACACATTAAAACCATAAATATTTGGCATAAACAGTACTTTTATATCTTTAGGTGCAAGTTTTTCTTCTTTATGCGGAAAAGTAATTTTTTTATAAAAAACGGTTTTTTTTTTTAATAGACAAAAAGTTTTTTTTACAGCTAAGTAGTAGTGTTATGTATATTTCTATTCCCCATAAAATTGTGCAACTTTTGGCTATATTGGATTTTCTACATTACTTTTGTTTACATATTTTGAGTGGTTTTAGAACACAAATTTTAAAAAAATTTTTTTTCCTTTGGTCAACAAAAAAAGTATAAAAATTATAAGGTAAGCCTGTTAAACCTATTTACTGTAAAGAGCATGTAATTGTGATAAAAATGATGTATAATAAGTCTTACTTTACTGTTAGCATCGTATTTGGATAACCTAATAGAACTCCGATCCAATGCAATATTTTGTTCCACTGGAAATTCAACTTTTTTGGCGCTATCTATTGAGGAAACGAAGGAAGCTGTTTGAAACTACAATGCTACCAATGCTTTCTCCCTAGCGCTACCTCGCGGCGCGATCATGTACTATTTTCGCGACAACCTTTTTTTCGGCACACAGCCCCCGTATGGATGCAAAATCTATTTATTATTCATGATCTATGCTGTTAGTGAGTATTTTATAATGATTTTAGTTAACGGAACCAAAAAAACCCTTAGCACTAAAGAGCAATATAGTCAGCACTTGGAGGGTTAAAAACTTTCAAATCAAATGTTCCTTATGGGAATTTACATTGTAAAGAGCTGACTTGTTTTTCTCAGCGTTCTCCCAGCGTTGCCGGATTTGTCTTGTTCTTTTTTGTGTAGAAACAAACAGTTTAGCCAACTCAACTAGAAAGTTGTACATACGTTTTTAAAGTACAAACATACTGTAGACTAAATACTAAGGGTTAGAATCTTTTAGTTTTTTTTTTTTTAATTTTAATTATATAATGTGATAATAACGAAATATAATCATACTCAACATACCTTAATTTTCAGTCAATAGTAGTACTTGTTTTTTCAATGTATGACTACATGTTTCGCTGCCACAGGCAGCATCATCAGGCCAGCCAACAACACTAACACTAGTCCATTGTTCACATAAACATCACATACATAACAACACAATAAACATAAATAATTGTGCAGATATAGCACTTGTCAAAAATAAAAAATAAAAATTGTTCTAGTTCACTATTCTTAGGCCACATGTTACCTCACTGAGTTGTACTGGGAGACTGCTACCTCAGGTATTCCTTATCAGATTTGTACCTTTGGCCTTATTCTGAAGTTCAAAAATTAAGTCATATATATGCAATTGGAAGTGAAATTTAATTTATCATTTAACATATTTGAAGGATTAAACCTTTGGTGCTTATAAATTTCCAATTCTTCCATTATGTTCAATTTGTGTCCTTTTCTCATTTTGTGCAATATAGTCAAGTTATTCTGTATATTGGTGTAATTGTGGCGGCTATCTATTAGATGTTCTGCATATGACGAATGGATTGAATCTATATTCCTGCTATTGGGTAAATGTTCTTTAAAGCGAGTTTTAAAAGATCTACCTGTCTGACCGATATATTGTTTCTCACAATCATCACAGTGGAGTTTGTATACGCCTCCATCTAAGTACTTATCTTGGGTAAGTATATATATATATATACTTATATATATACATTTTCAGGCTATTTTTACAAAACCTAGCCTAACTTAAACTCTCCTTTTTATTACATTAGAATCATTTTTCATCAATCTAATTTGTCAATATATAAAATTCATTTTAATTACAATTTTACGTAGGCCTATAAAGCCTAGCCTAAATTAGCTTGAACTCTTGTACAGAGTTAATTCCTGGTCGGTGGTTTATTCCTAAGGATGAATATACAATTCACGTATGTTGATCAAAATGCATAAGTTAGTAGTAGGGGTGCAGAAAATGTTTTAGCACACGAAATTTCCCCATAACACACATTTATCACTAAAAATTTCCCCAAAATTGATCGTTATTAACTGACATTAACACAGTTTGTTTATCTATTTCAACATATTTATTGACATTAGGTTTTAATAATTATTATTATATTCACTATAATTTCCGATATAAATCTTCAACAAAATAATAATTATTGCATTATTTTTACTTAATTAACTACGGTGAAATATCGTCAGATGGTCTCAAAAGGTTTAAAATAAAACAATACACCTTTATTATTGCTATTTTATTATGTTTAAAAGTAGGCCTAATAATTAAGTGGTAAAATCAAAGTTAAATGTTATGTTTAATTAGTTCCAATTCAATTACCTACCACACAGTCACTACTGAAATAATTATGAAACACTATAAATATAATACTTAATAATCTCCGATGGTTCACTACATTGCCTCTTAAAGATCACAATAATAAAAATTGCGACGGAAAAAATCACTAGCCTATATAAACTTAAACATCACAGTAATAAACAACCACCTAGACCATTTCCTACTTATAAACTGACTGGGTCGAAAACTGGAAACGAAAGATATGAGATATAACAGATAACTGTATACCTCATCCCTAAACTCCCATCTACGTAATGAAAAAGGAAACTAGTAAAAAGATGGCAGAGTGAACACTTTTTCGAGACTTCAGCTTGTCCGGACAGATCACATGAATTGAAAGAAAATTAAAATTAAAAATTACTTTTTAATTGTTACATTTAGGCTTAGTTAAAAAATAAGTGATCCCGACGCGCTACGACATTTTAACTGTCAAAATCAGTTTTCCATTTCCCAAAACATATAAAACGTTACTCCACACTGTATTTTCAAATTTTGATCCAAAAACGTGATCCTGACGCGCTACTGCTTTTTAACTGTCAAAATCGGGTTTCCCGTACCCTAAAACATATAAAACGTTACCTCACACTGTATTTTCAAAATGTTGATCCGAAAACGTAACCCCGACGCGCTACGACTTTTTAACTGTCGAAATCGGTGTTTCCGTGCCCAAAAACATATAAAACGATACCCCACACTGTATTTTCATCATTTTGAACCAATATTTTCAAAATTTTCACCCAGAATCGTGACCCCGACTCGGTACGACTCACGCTAGAAAGCTCAAAAGCATTTCAACTTTCCACAATAAAATTATAAAGATTTTGGTACCACCAGAAGTTTTCTACGATGTCTGTGAGTGCTTTTTTCATGTAGGCCTATACAGGAAACAGACACACAAAAAATCATCGCATGATTTCAATACTTCGGCATTCTAATGTGAGCTGAAGTAATAAATGAGTACACACATCACATTGTATGCACATTACTGATAAAGACCGATTTCGAATTTCGGTAAAACAAAAATGAAAAAACATCCCTAATAACTATACATTAAGTATCGTTGTATTATTTGGTTTAATATGATTTAATTCTAATCGCTTGAATAATATCATTTGTATGAAACTAATCAAAATTTGCTTACCGGTATCATAATAATAATTGAATACCTAATGAACGTCCGTCAAGAATCAGGAAACTGCCATTCATCACCCGGCACAAAAATATCGTATCGGCGGCTCGGCCGTACGATATTTTGTGCGGTAAAATTAAATAGGAACCCTGTCCGACTTGCAGCAGACTTGTGTATGTATATGTATCGTACAAACCGATTAAGCTAACCTTTGATCCCATTCATTTCTTATCTATTTTCCCCCAAAATAATTATATTTTCCCACAAAATTTCTCCAGCTCAGTCCCAATTTCCCCCGAACCTCGTTCGGGCGTTCGGACATATTCTGCAGGCCTGGTTAGTAGCACTTCTTACTTCCCTAAAAAAGTTTCATTTGATGTCATTTTAACAAGTAGTAGTATAGGCTACTAAAAGTTCACCATTGTAGAAAGTTAAAACTAGGCCTATTGCCTAGCTAGCATTAATAACTTAGGAAGTATTTTGACTCAGCATTAAGCAAATACAAATTTGATTTCTGGCCATGGAAATTATTGCTATTTTTTAAAATTATTTAGACTGAGATTTATTATTGCAGGAAGATAGCAGTCAGGATTATAAGCCAATCCTTGGTACAGGTTTGACTGGTGATGACTCTGAGCAAGATCTATATACAAAGTATAAAGTAAGTTTAAAGTACATGTTTTAAAATATTCAATTAGATTACCTTTAAGTTAATATTGGAAAGTTGTATGGTAATAGGCTAATCTATTACAAGTTTAGCCAACTTGTAAATTACTAAATTATTGGAAATTTATTTTGACAAAGTCAAGAATATTTAACTGTCAAAATCAAATAAAAGACTCTATTTAACTTTATTGTAAGGCCCAATATGTTGTCATCAAGTGAGTGTGCTATCAACCTCAATACCAAGAAATTTTGCGGAGCTTTAATACTGAGCAGGTAGCTATCATCGTTAGCTGCTGATTTTTATAGTAGGTGTACGAATTATTGAGATATGTTTTTTCTGAATTTAATATAAATCCGATTTTTAAAACCAAATGCTGATAGCATCAGATCATGTTTAAAACTCGCCTTCAACTGAGATTTACTAGAGTTAGTTGTTACAATTAATTGTAGAATCGTCAGCAAAAAGGATTAAATTTGCCACGTAATATAAATGTAATAATAATGATGATATATAAATAATGTAAATTAGTTTTGTAGGATGTTTAAATTGAATGTTAAATGAGTTTTTAAAAGAAAGAAATTTTATTTGTGTTTTAATTCAATTTTATTTAATGCAAATTCATGTCTGAAATATTTTGTTGTAGAAACTGCAGCGGCAACTGGAATTTTTAGCAGTACAAGAAGAATACATAAAAGATGAACAAAGAAATTTGAAAAAAGAATATCTCCACGCGCAGGAAGAAGTAAAGAGAATTCAGAGTGTTCCTCTAGTTATAGGTCAGTTCCTGGAGGCAGTAGATCAGAACACAGGAATTGTAGGCAGTACTACAGGTTAGTGTTAAAGAGAGTTTTTAATTTTATTTTTTGTAAGTAGTACTGTTAGTCAGCTGTTTTACCCAAAACTTTATTTTTCTTAAGCTGAACCTATAAATTAGAAATACATTAATTACAGATTTAAAGTAATATATAAACATTGCGTAGTACAAATAAAAAGTGAAGATGTGATTTATTGTACAATTAAAAAATGTGTGCGTCCATGGTCAACAAATATACAGTAAAACATAAAACAATGAAGATATCACAAAAAATACATATTATTTTATTTAACATACAATATGTTTCATAATATACTAAAAACTCCACCAGATTTAAAGAATCATAAATATAATGAGGAATTCTTATATATTATTTCTCAAAGGTGTTTTTTTTTTGGCAATGCCATATATATACCTTAATTCTTTATCAAAATTAATAAGTCAAACATAATAATTGTAAAGCTTATGTTCCCCGCTATTGATAAAAAATAGACAAACTGCTTAAAATTAATGTTTTTGTTACAAAAATTTATTAAACATTTTTTTTTTTTTATGAAAGTTCATATGGTTCCTAATGAAACGCACCATCTATTAACAATCTGTTTAACTAACATGACAGCTAGCTGTTAGTTATATGGTTTACATTCTATATTGTGCCAGTCTTGTTTCGAAGAAAGGATTTAAATGCGTACTGGGTCCCTGAGACTGCACGTGCCAAACCCAACTGAAATGAAAATTCAAATACTCTCTTACCTTTATGTTTACACCAGATCTTGAAATACCTCAGTTAGCCATTTTACAAATTCAGATTTACCGTTTTTTAGGTGAACTCCAAAGAAAAGAAAACTTTCTTGAATAACAATGATTTTCTTTTTTATTTAAACAAAGTTTGAAACGCCCTTAACCCTAGAACTGGCATAATTAAAGCTAAAATTAAAAAGCCCGTTTTTAGCGTTTTGCAAGCATATTTTTAAAAATTGGCCAAAAATAGTAAATGAACCCCAATCCAAAGGTGTTCCATAGCTTTTTTGTAGAAGAAACTTCAAAGAATTCAAATATGCCACTAAAAATTAGTTTCTTTTGAAATTGTTTAAAGTTATTAGCCTAGAAAGCAAAAAGTGTTCAGAAACGGAAGGGAAAAAACTAATTTTCAAAACGAATAGGCCTAGGCTATATATTTTTTACTCCAAAATGAAATTTTATTATACCAAATTGTAGAAAATAAATGGTAGAATTGAACTGTAAGAAAAACCTTACATTTTCTAATCAGATACAACAGAACGACAAAAATTTATAAACTTTCCACGATTTTTACCAAAAATCCTATAAACAAAGTTATATAATGTTGAAGAAATATTTTTGTAATTTTTTTCAACATATAAAACAATTGTAGAAAATAGTTAAAAAGTGAAATAATATCATACACTAAAAAAAACCCTTTTAATTATTACTCTATCTGCCATTTTATCACTATTATTTAGGCTAAAAAACGTTTATGAATAAATAATAGTTTATAAAATTTATTTAGCCTAGGCTATCTGCAAAAAATAAAACAAAACCCACTATTTAGAACACACTATTTTCAACACTTTATAAACATAATTTCACTAAAAAACACAATAACACATTCTACATTTATTTATTTATAACTGTAACACAATATAACACAGTTTTATAAACTATAAACACTTTCAATTCAGTAAAATATCAAGAGAAAAAATATTTACATCTAATTGCTAGGTAACGGGCTTGGAAAATGGCTACCGTAAACTCCTAAAAACGCTTGATTCTCAGTTCAGTTTGTACCAACCTAATATGACTAAATTATTTAAACTGCACATAGACTAAAACTATGGAATTTTATCTTTAAAACGGTATATTACAAATCTTAGGAATAAATCGATTTCTGATAGTAAAAATCGATTTAAAAAATGCTTCCTTATTGGCCCAATCTTAGACCAATGACAAGCCTTTATTCTAAATTCTATATCTCATAACCTAATGTAGTCACAGATGATTTAAAAATACCACTTGAAAGATAAAAGTCTGATGAATCCAATGCTGTGATGATCTTTGTGACAATTGACAACTGTGAGGAGTTGCAGACCGTTGGAAATGATGAAGTTTTACGTTCTTAACGTCGCCATGACGCACGAAAGACAGCTGTTTGACACTCTACAATTTTGAAACAATGATTACGTATGTAAATATACGTTTTACGAAAAAGTTTTAAATACAAAAATTAAAGTTTAATTCATTTGCTTTCCAACGGTGCCAGTTTTATTAAGATTGGATGATTTTAAGTCAATTAATTAATTGAAAAAGCAAATGTATGCAAATTCTCGCTAATTGTCGAAATAGCTGCATCTTGCACCTGAGAGAACGTCACTTTGGGCAGTCTGCCACTGGGAGGGTTAATGAAAATTATACTCCCTTAGTGAAAAGTACAGAGTATAAAAGATTTATTTTTAAATCAAAGAAAATCCCCCTTATTATTTTAAAGAAGTTGAATTAAAACCCACTCTTAGCATAAAAAAAAACAAATTAAAACCCTCCCTTTATTTTATATTTTAATTTAAATTAACAACTACAACAAATTTAAATCGGTTCACAATTTGTACATGTAATCAGAAGTAAGGGTGCGTTCACAAAGAAAGCTGGTTGCAAGTTACTTGTTTCTAGGCGCTTGCTCCCAGCGTTTGCAAGCCCTTGTGAATAGTTTTAGGTGTTCACAACAAAAGCTTGCAAATTTCATTCCGAGAATGACTTCCTCAAGTGATGAAGAATTATTTTTGCTTCAAAATGTAGATTTGAAAGTGCACCGAAAGAGAATCGGTATTATACATTAAATTAACCGAGGAAGAGGAAGATTTGGTGAATACCACCATCTGTTTCCTCAATTAAAATTGGACAACGTAAGGTGTTTTTCTTATATTGAGAATGGAGTCGAGCACATTCAATTATATCCTCAACAAAATTGAAACTACTTTGGATAAATCCTGGGGAAACTGGCAAAAACAACCAATTCATTGGGAAGAACGGCTAGTTATTTGTATGAGCTAAGTCTTTAATATGTTTGAAACTATTTGTTTTAATAACCATTTACCATATAATAATTCTATACAAATAATTTTTAAAAACCATTATAAGATAAAAAATGTAGTCTTCACTGCGAGTTGTCAGCGACTTGACTGCTACCAGCGCCGGAAAACAAGTATCAAAAGTTCTTGCTTGCCGGTCAGCGCTTGTAGCAGGCGCTTGCAAGTCGGAACAAGCGTTGTCTCTGAACGCACAAACTTGATACAATGAAAACTTTTTCTCTCGCCGGTCAGCGCCGGCAAGCGCTTGTTAGCAAGCGCTTGCAACCAGCTTTCTTTGTGAACGCACCCTTACTTAACAGAAAGTACAATTTATCTCACAATGAAAAAGACATAGTATTGATATAAATTCAAGTACAACAACTGACTATATTTTTGTTTAGTTTCGATTGACTAAACTTTCGTTGGCCAACCTTATGTTTTAATAATAAATAAATAAATAAAAATAATTAATTAATTTAAATCGTGATGTCACTGTATGTTTATATAAAAAATAAAAAGTAATTTAATTTAGATACGAGTCTCTGGAGGTCCGTAGTACCAAATTTTGCTAGCTCTCCTCCCTAATAATACTAAAAATAACTTAATTACAATAAATACTACAACATAGAATAAAGGTTTTACATATTTTCAAAACAAATTGCCTTTTTGTTTAATATAAGGTTTCACTGTAACAAAAGTTTGTAGAAAAGTCAGTAGCAAAACTGTAGGTAACACTTAAAGTCACTTATAGTTGTTTGGAGATGCGACAAAGCCAAATTTTATTCTAAAGTTGAATATATCTTTAATTTAGTTAACTAGTTCATTGTAGTTCTGGCGGTAAGTGGGACCAGTCATACTTACAGTGATTTTTACAACATGTAATTCATAGCTTTTGCATTTCTGTGTTTGTTAAAACAAACCGAGTTTGATATGAATGTTTAAAAAATGTATTTTAAATGAGTTATTTAGTGACTCAATATAATTTACTCATTTACAGGTATTACTTTTTAATTGGAAAATCAACTTGTAGGGTAAAACTTAATAGCACTTAATAAGAGTTAATAAAATATAGACTATATTTGTAAGCTATAAATGTGTTTATAATTGTGTGTCTAGGTTCAAATTACTATGTGAGAATATTATCAACGATAGATAGAGAACTACTAAAACCTTCTGCTAGCGTAGCTTTGCACAAACATAGCAATGCTTTGGTGGATGTGTTACCTCCTGAGGCAGACTCTTCTATATCTATGCTACAAGCAGGTAAAATGAAAATTGTCAATCAACACACGAAATGTTTATTAGCATTTTTATTAAAAACAAATAAATAGAAGATGTTAGAAGTAATTAACATTAAAATAATTGGGAATTCATTTGGAAAAAGCTTAATTACATGTTACATATTACTATAACTATGCCTGTTTTATAAGTCTTAATACTTCCTTAAAAATGTGTTTGTTCACTTCAAACCCAAAGTAAGGAAAGTAGGTTGTTTACATTCAGCTGTGTGAAATTAGTTTATAGTCCTTCTCACCAAGGGCGCCCATATGATATTTTCTAAGGAGTACCCTCCCCTCCTTCGACACAAGGGGTCCAGGGAAATTTTTGACCTCTCCCAGAAAACTTTTAAAATTTGAGAAGCCAGTTTGTCTGTTCAGGTGAAATATTAACCCACACAGCATTGAGTCTGTACCTTTACACCGTCAATGAATACCACATTCTACACCACATCTTTAGGCCGCACCAAGTAGTTACTAAGCAGCTCATGCTTGAACGCTTATAAAAAATAAAATAAGTATATGTAAAATCAAACGGCACATAACATTTAAAACATATTTTAGTGCTAATCTCTTTAAAGAAAAATACCTGACTATATTTCATAACATACTTTCCTTTCCCTGGGAGCTCTGCCTATAAGTATGGGCGCACTACCCATATATTGAAGTTGTCAATGTCCGTTATTACTTTTTCCTTCTTATTGTTGTATTAGGTGAGTAGAGCTATCAGGCTGCATTACTTATTTTCTTTGTTTATGGAAATAATTGAAACACCAGTTGCTTGTGCTATAGCTTCTCTGTCCTCGCCTTGTTTTAACTTCATATGTTTTATTAAGTACAACTTTACTCCTACCAACATATTTCCTTATGTTTGAGGAAAGCGTTTCCTATTTTACAACTAGCGTAATAAATCTATGTTTTTAAATTGGTGAAAATAACTTCTCTAATTTATACAATTTCATTTTACGCTCAACATTTTCTATAAAAATGTTCGACAGATGAGAAACCAGATGTACAGTACTCGGACATAGGAGGTATGGACATGCAGAAACAAGAAATCCGAGAAGCGGTTGAACTTCCTCTGACACATTTTGAACTGTACAAACAGATCGGCATCGATCCTCCTCGAGGTGTGCTCATGTACGGTCCTCCAGGTTGTGGCAAGACCATGTTGGCTAAGGCAGTGGCACATCATACTACAGGTTAGTGCTATGATTTGGTATATGAATAATTCCTACTTCCTGGACTGTTAAATTATTATAAAACTTTTCATTTACTTACCTGAAAAACAGTCGCTGATTGCTCGGACATGAGAGGTTTCGACATCACAGTGTCATTGTCGAAGACCAGAAAATTCTTCACATAGTTCGACAACTAAAACATTTAAAAAAAAACATTCACCATTCCTGGGTCGTACATATAATACATATGGTTAAGTTCTTAAAATCGGTCCACTGTCGGACCGACTTGAACATGAACTACCGATGCGATGTGGAATTATTGTTCACCAGCTCTGTTAGTTGCATAACTTGTAGTCATGATACTGTCGTAGATGGTGTGGGATCCAAATTGTATTTGATCATTGAGGATGTTGTTGGGTTCCGTCTTTAACGTTCTGTAAAAGAACAATTACTCCATTTTTTTGCCTTTCCTACATTTTTCAATACCTGTAGGTCTTAATGTATGCTTTTTGTTGTGTGGTTGGAGTTCACCTTATGTTGACATTTCGGTCTTGAGTAAGTGCTCTTTGTATCTGTCTTTGAATGAACGGACTGTCTGTCCGATGTAAAACTTGCTGCATTCACCATAGTTAAGTTTACGAAATTTATCATGGTTTGTATTTGAACTTGTGTTTGAACACTTTAAAATGGATTCCAACTAACTGTGAGTGACAGTATAGCTATATTTACCTAGAATAGTGTTTACTTTATGTTGGAAGATCCTGCTGCATTCTATGGTAACACATTTCTTTTTAATTTTATCCCGTTCAACATCCTCAACGATCAAGTACAATTTGGATCCCACATCATCTATGAAAGCATCTTGACGTTAGAAACGCGTACAAGTTATGCAACTAACAGAGCTGTAGAACAATAAGTCTACATCACATCTGTTATTAATAATTAGGAAATTATTATTAATCATTAGTTTAAGTATGATGTAATAGTTGATTTTTTTAAAGCAATATTTGATGTAAGATTGTTAGAACAAGGGACAGAACACGGGAAGTAGGAAGTGTAGAAATACCTGACATTGGCATAACACTCAAAATTCAGGTCAGTTAAGCAGGCGGAAGTCTACTATATAAACTTGATCCTGACCTAGAATTGGGGCCAGTGTGGGAGGAGCAGGCCAGTGAATGGAGAGATGAAGGAGGCCAGTGTTGGTCGAGGAGACCAGCAAGTTGACTGGCGGACGGACAGGCCAGGGTCTTATGAAGACTTTGGGTGAAGTCTACAGGCCAGTGTCAATAGGGAGACCTACGGGTCTCTTCGGATCTCTGTGTATCGACAGGGGTCAAACGCTGGGCAACGACCGTTCATTCGGACATGAAGGCATTCGGAAGACTTTGTGTGAAGTCGGTTTCTGAGAGCTGACAAATAAGGTGAGCAAGCAGAGTACATTAAATATTCAATACAGTCACGTTGGGGTCTTGACAAGGGTATAGGCCAGGGTTTATGCGTGAGAACTTAAGAGCTGGTATTGAGAGTTTTCTGTCTTTTGGTCAACAATCGATAAAAGTGTGTCAATAGCGATATACAATACTGAGCAAGTAAAGCTTTACATCCCCTGGTGTATTAACCATTCATCGGAATAAAACCTAACCAACTTAAATTTGAACCCTAACAATTAGTCTAATTAAATTTGAACCCTAACACATCAGCAGTTCATGTTCAAGTCGGCCCGACAGTGGAACTATTTAAGAAGTTAACCCATGACCTATTTATGTATTATAACGACCCAGGAATGGTGAATGTTTTTTAAATGTGAACTATTTGTTGTGTAATGTGAGAATTTTCTTGTCTTTGACATTGATACTGTGTTGTCGAAACCGCGGTCTGACATGTCTGAGCAATAAGCGACTGTTTTGAAGGCTAGTAAACAAAAAGTTTTATACAATTTTACATTTGAATAAACCCAAAAGAGATATAAATTAAAGCGGTGGGGCGTTGTCCTGCATAATAATACTAGGCCATGGTAAATCAAACAAATTGAATTCGATTACCTGAAAAAGTTGCAGGAAAATCTACATCCTCCAACCTACACATTGATCTAGCATCCAGTGTATTTGTTTTTGTTCTTACCAAGTGATGATGGTTACTTTTCCTTTAGGTATAATGAAACTGAATATAAATTCTATTTGTATTATGTATTTTAATTTCAGCTGCTTTCATTCGTGTCGTGGGTTCCGAGTTTGTGCAGAAATATCTTGGCGAAGGACCTCGTATGGTGAGAGATGTTTTCCGTTTAGCTAAAGAAAATTCTCCAGCTATTATCTTTATTGATGAGATAGACGCCATTGCAACGAAACGTTTTGATGCCCAAACTGGAGCTGATAGAGAAGTTCAACGAATATTGTTAGAACTGCTAAACCAGATGGATGGTTTTGATCAGACAACCAATGTTAAGGTGAATGATTGTCATGAGTGTTTGTTTAATAATATGTTAGTATATTTAGATCACGACCTTATTTATATTTATTTTGCCTTAAACATAACGTTTTTGTCATAATTTATGTGTACTAACAATATTATATATTATATTATAGGTTGAAATGTTGAGTTGTAAATGTGTTTCATAGCTTACATTTTGTGTAGGGATGGGTCGATTCCAGATTTTGTCAATTCTCGATCCCGATTCTGTAGTGTCCTTGCCGAGTCAGCGTAACATGACTTCTTATGATCTATGATGTGATGAATGAAATAGGAAAGCATAATAAAACACACTATTTAGTATTATACAAACTTCGCCTCAATAAATAAAGATGATAAATAAATAAAGATGATAAATAAACATGGCTTAAGTCGGACATTGAAAGTATTGTAACAGGAAGCAAGGAGCAACCGTTTAGCCAGAAACACATAGTTTCATGGTTAGAACAGGTTTCGTTGCATTCCGGGATTGCCATGCAGTTATTTATTTATACCAACTTATGTATACTACAGATTCCTAGAATTCGATTCTCGATTCCAATTACCACAATTACCAAAACCATGTAAATACGGCAAAAGGAAAACGAACCCACCAAGTTTGCCTTAAATGCTTTTAAATGTATACGAAAGTTTTTAAAAATAAGATCCAAAATACAAAAGACTGCTCTTTTAATGCTCTTTTTTAAATGGTCATACAGAAGTTAATATCCTTGTTGCAAGAAATTATAAGTAATATGGGAGTATTAAAAATGTCAGTTAACTTTATATGCATATTTATTAAAAATATAAAATTTGTTTGCTAAAAACTATTTGTGTAAGCCAAAAATATCTAGGCTACATATGATTATTTTTACAATTGCATAAAAAGAAAGCTGTTTAGTCTATGTCTATGAATATTGAATCATTTGGAAATGCTGCTGGACTAATGACATGGTAATTTAAAAGTGGTAATGTCCGTAAATAAATAAACCTAAAAAGTTAGATAGCATTCAAAATTAGACACAAAGGATTGAAACAGATGCCCGAATACAATTTGTGCCAATTTTATCAACTACCGTTATTGAAAAATTATTTAAAATGCAATGACGAAAGTCTGCAAAAGAATACAATGTCCAAATATTATTAACGCTAATTTTATAAAACGCAATTTAATATACATTTACATTAATATACATATATCTGTGAAAAAAATCGATGCCCAAATACAATTTATTAAAATTTTATGAACTTACCATTGTTTAAATATTATTTAAAATACAATGACAAATGTCTGAAAAAAAAATACGACGTCAAAATATTATTAGCTCTAATTTTATAAAACATAATTTAATTTACAACAGCGTATGTCTGCGAAAAAACCTATACACCCTAGAACAATAATTTGTTCTTGTTTCTTTGGAATACCGGCGTTAAAATATAATTTAAATTACAACGGATAAGGTCCGCGAAAAGGTTATTTAGATGACATTTGTCTTGTAAAATTCGGAAAAAGTGGAAATTAAATGTCGCTATTTGCGGAAATAAGTAACAAGTAAAAAAATCTGGAAATCGGTTGACCGCGCAGGCCAACCCTAGAACTTCCAGCTAAGTTTGAATTTAAAGCTCTTGAAAATGTGAATTTTTAAAGAACTATAACTTTTGAATGCGTCGTTCGATTTTAATTTTTAAAAAAGCATTCAACACAGTTTTCAAAGCACAAAACGAAAATGTACAGGTTTATATTGATTGGTTGAGAAATCTGGAAGATATCTTTAAAAAATACAAAAAAACTAAATTTTGTTATTTTTTAAACAACTATAACTTTTGAATGCGTCGTTCAATTTTCATTTTTAAAAAAGCATTCGACGCAGTTTTTAAAGCACAAAAAGAAAATGTACAGGTTTATATTGATTGGTTGAAAAATCAGAAAGATATGTTAAAAAAATACCAAAAAACGAAAATTTGTCAATTTTTAAACAACTATAACTTTTGAATGCGTCGTTCGATTGTCATTTTTAAAAAAGCATTTGACGCAGTTTTTAAAGCACAAAAAATGTATACATGGTTTTATTATGATTTTTTCGCAAGCTTTAAAGTTATTTTTAAAAAACATAAAAATTCCAAAAAAAATTTAGGTTATTTTTTTAAATTTCTTCTAATTGGCTCGATGGATTAACTCTCAAATCTAATCAGATCTAAGTTTTGATACACCCTTTCGAATGACATGTCGTAGAATTCAATCGGTTGATTCGTTTTTGAGAAACTGTACGACAAAAATTTATTTACACACATACATCCACACACACACACACACAGTCGGACATCTCGGCGGGAATAGTCAAAATGGCTTCCTGGGACCTCAAAACGTGGAGATTTAATGAAAACTCGACTTTCGAAAATCGGACCGAAATCAATAACTTCCCTTTATTGGTAGCGGAAAGTTAACAAAGGCACTTAATCAGGACTCCCACAGAAAACATAAATCACAGGTAACTTTAATCCCGAAAATGTCCAAAATGTTTTACTCAAACTAAAACCAATAGAATTATATTAAATTACCTTTGATACCGATCTATAAAATTTGTAACTTTTCGTCACAGGAGACACCCTACAGTAAAGACCAAGAAAGAATACCGTTGCGGGACGGGATTGTGTACACCGAGACCTTGAACGCTCCAATCGCCTTAGTGCGACGTTGTCACATTCTTCCCACGTTTCTAACTGAACGCGGCTGACTCAACATATTTATAATTCTGTAAACTGTACGCTCAAGCCTTGAGCGGTAAATACCAGGAGTGTTCGAGACTAGTAGATGTATCAATGCTGCGCACCCATCCTATTGGCCGCTACGCAACGGTATTCTTTAGTGGTCTTTAATATAATTCCATAAATAGACATGATAAGGAACGACATAAATGGTTAACTTTGAGTATACTCTACCTTCCTGTGTAGAAATAATTAATCCTACGTGTGAATACAAATAAAATAAGAAACGTTTACAAACAAAACAATTGCTTAGATTTTAAAAGCATTGTATGAGTATCCAAGTCACTAATATGATAATATTTTTACCTTATTGTTTCCGTCTTGTGACTTCGTCTGCGTTTTTTATAATGACGCGTTTCGAAACCTATGTTTCATCATCAGATTATTATTGTCGCTCGACCGCCCGCCGTAGTAGACGTTTACCGGACAATTTATATGTGTTATGTGTCGTGAGTTGTATGTTGTTGTGTTTTTGTAATGTGAACTTTTAATTTATTTATTAAATGATCTGATGATGAAACATAGGTTTCGAAACGTGTCATTATAAAAAACGCAGACGAAGTCACAAGACGGAAACAATAAGGTAAATTGCTTAAACATTTTACTAGGAAAAATATCTACATACATCAAACTAAGAAAGTTTTACATTTTTTCCTACTGATATTTATTGTTAAATGCTGAATTGGGTTTAGTTTAAATACAGAGAATGTGATTGCAAATACCGGAGATTACATTCAAAATACGGAGTCTCTGTCCTAAATACGGAGAACTGGCATGTCCGACAATGATATAAATTAATAATTATAACATAACCTTGCATTTGCGATCTAAGCGTCCTGTATATTGACGACCGCGGTTTCGACCTCACTGGGTCATTTACGAGTCTTCTTAATGAAGTCATCCTCATTGGGTCAGGGCCGGTCGCAGACGCGGAAGGATGCATCCAAATTTTAAATCGATTCGTAAATCAATTGACACGCCATATAATCATGGTCCACGATTCAAATTCAATGTGAAGTGTAATGTGTATGTGCGTGTAAATGTATGTGTAATTTAATATGTAGTATGAAGAGTCGTAAATGACCCAGTGAGGTCGAAACCGCGGTCGTCAATATACAGGACGCCTGGATCGCAAATGCAAGGTAATGTTATAATTATTAATTTAACATTGTGATCAAAAAGTAGGATTTATAATGAATGTTATAAACTTGTACCTCTCGGTATCGGTATACACATAAATTTGTATGCTTAGTAAACATCAGATGTTTTGTTTGTGTTTGGATTGGAATCGACTTTTGCGATCGATTCTCGATACCGATTACCGATGGAATCGACTTTAGGGAATCGGTATCGACACATCCCTAATTTTGTGCAATAATTATTAT
>JAGFPH010006441.1:17094-32901 GCA_018207615.1 Philaenus spumarius | reverse complement strand
ATCCAAACTTCATAGTCGGGGATCGTTTTTACCTGTATTAGGGACATACATACAGAAACTTTCAGGTTTCATGACATAAGGAACGCCTGATCGTCACGGGCTCTTGCTCTATAACAATAATTGAGGATCTTAGTTGGCCGAGGTTAAGTACCTGTACCAGGTTTTACCTGAATCCTGAGTCTGACTATTAAAAAGTGAAGTAAAACAAAAAGACCACTTTTTCAAAGTTTTTTTTACCCATATTGTTGTGTGTTCCAGCTGAAATACCCACTCCTACCTGAGGAGTTGAAACGGTCCAGGCGAACTCGCTCCAAGAACCCCTTCCGTTTGAACGATCATTGACCTACTCTACCCTAACTTCTGTACCGATCAAATTCCTTGCTTATTTACGCAAATTTGATGTAAATAAATTGCATAAATTTTACTAAATATTTTCCACTTCTTATCACTATTTTCCTTACTCTAACATACACATATATAAACGCAAATATATTTAATGGGCGAATTATTATTCTTCCCCACAGCTCTGTAGGTCAGCTGTTTCTTCTGGCGGTTGGGGCTTTGATTATTTTTAAGTATATATATATATATTTGTATATAAAAAATGTAATTCTTTTTAGTCCTACCGGCTTTAGCTCAGAAAGTATAATGTTCTCTTTTTAAATTACTTTGAACTCCCTTTCTACAGGGCGTGTCTTTGTTTCACAATCAAAACGATTTACTGGAAATAAAGTTTTATGCATAAGATCTGAGCACTTGATCTTATTTGTATTGAAGATATTCAAATTACTTCTTTTATTTTTGCTAATTTTATTTATTTTAGCAATTTACACACTATACATTTGGAAATGCCCAAAGGTTAATTTTTCAATAATATTCTCGTTTTCTGAGTAACAAATAATATCTCCTTGATATTTAACATTTATTTAACATAAAAAAATTCAACTCTTCTCCAATAATTAATACCAAAATTTGAATAGTCTCTTTTCATAAGTATATACAATAATTCTTGACACAATTGAATACTAGGCTGCACATAATACATACAAAATTTGAAATTCTAAATGAGAAAAGGTGAGTATCCCGCGGTATACAATTTTATTTTATTATTTATAATTTTTAGAATATTTACTATTATTAATTAGTCTTAGAAAAAGTTTTAGTTTAATTTTTACCCAAGTAATTTTTTTTTTTTAATAAAAAATACATACAAGAAAAACAATAATAAAAATAATAATAATCGACTCTGGATACCTTGAGACGTCTTTTGTGCGTCCTTCCAAGTCTTCCTGATGTTCACGGAAAGTGTGGTGAGAGTAGGGCCTACGGGTTTCGTCCCTCGATCGCCTTCGATTTCTGCCAAGACCTCCGCTAACCCTCAGGATCGTTCCGTTGTCGTGAATTACGAAGTAGCCTACTTTAAAGAAAACTAAGACTCGATTCTATTCCCTTACTTAGGGCAAAATTTTAGCACAATTCGGTACAAAGTGATGTAGACCGTATACTTTCTTAAACAATTCTCCCTCTTGAGCTGCCTCGACCTGCCACATTTATGCCCACCCGGCCGATGTACATTTTGCGAACCCGTGTAACAAATTAGTGATTCTTAAATTTTTTATTTTACACCAAAGTCTTTTTATATATCGATTAATTTTTAGTTTATGTAAAGATTTTTACAGTTTATAGTTTTAAATTGCCACTTTTGGAACCAATTCTACAACATTTTATCCACACTCGTATCACTCCGCGTCACGTGACGTACACCGAAGCTGACCACCAGGCACCAGGCTTTTCGTTCTGACACGACAAACTGCCCATTACTGTAAATTTTTTCCAAAATGTTCCCATCTCCCAAACCACTATCTTTTCAACATTCAAACTTTCCCCAGATCGTAGTTTATAGTTTATGACGCATAATATATACGAATGTCAATCACATTTCTACGCGGCTTAGTTCTTAAGTTATTCAACACGTAAGATTTCACTCCTTTCCATTGTGTAAAGCAACTAAATCTAATTATTTCTTATTACTGAACATTTCCTAAGTACATTTTATTACATAATTATTATTGATTTATTACTTTCTCATTCAGAAAACCCCCTTTACAATTGTTTCTTCAAAATCTATTCTTTCCTAGCTATGAAATAAACTTGTTCAATTCTCAACAAATATTACTTAAACCACTCAGTGATTACACTTTTTAAATTAGTTTATACTATTTCCAGCCATATTGGTACTTAATTTGGTATTATTTTAGCTTTTTCTTGCAATTTGAATTTTCTTATACTTTTTTGATTAATCACTTTAAACTTACTTGGTTAATCAAAATTTCGACAAGAATACTTTGTTTTTGTTTTTAATTATACTACTGAGTGTAATATTTGTTTTTTGACTTTCTTTAATATTGAAATTTTTAATCAACTTTGTTGCGGAAATACTCACCAATTAATGATCATATCTTAATGCTAATAACTAGCTAATACACACATGTATTTTAAGGGAATACTACATTTTCATGGAAATTTGTATATTTAAAATTTTTGCATTAGAATAAAACGACAGCTGAGATGTAACATTCTAACAACCACCCCATGCTTGTTAATTAAGTTTTGTCAGTGACCAGAGTTCATGTCTATTGTCCTCACTCTTCACTAGTTGTTCAGCGTACAACAAACAGTTTAACTTTTACTAATTTTATTAAAATATAAAGATTCTGAAACTGAACTGAAAGATTTGTTTCAGAGTGTATGTTATGTGTGTTGTGGACACGCAAAGCAGTGCATCGCACTTGGTTGAAACGCACGAAACAGTGGTTCGCGTGTGGGTGTAACGCGCAAAGCAATGGTTGGGTGAAATAGTGTAAAGAACGTGGGGATCAACGACGAATTAACGGGTCACCCCGAGTCCTCGTTACTTTTCACTTTTCACCCACGCGCGAACCATTTCTTTGCTCGTTTATAGGGGTTCACGAACGTACGACTCAGTTAATGAGGCCCTTCAGTGTAAGGGAATGTAGTAGATTAGTAAAGAACGAAACCCCGGTGTCAAAATAGCTGATACCTCCTGTCATATAAAGGATGTGTAACACAGATCATCTATATGCATTCTATGGTGTTGATGAGTGTTGGCAGTCACGAACCTCATCGTATGTGCGTGGGACCAACTATACGTTGTTAGTGTTAGGTCTTCAGCTGGCTTCTCCAAATAATACAGTCATTGGAAGAAAGATGTGAGCTGTGTGCATGTTCGCTCTTGACTGAATTTAACAAACAAAAACACTGTTGTTATGGAAATAGATAAATAGTGACAATTAGTAGTTTATCTATTGTTACAATTTATCAATTTCAAATACATTTTATAATTTTAATATATTTTATTTACTTTATAATAATAATAAATCGACCACAGCTGAACCGATGACTGAGTTGATCGAATTTCCAAAATTAAGTTTATATGTTTTAGGGTTTCAACTGACTATTTTGGGAATTGGTCTACTCACGAAGACGTTGAATAGCTGCCTGCGTGTATGAAACGTATAAGTAGAATTTGTTTGCAGCTTCAACAGTTTGCATCCCGGCCGTCGGCCTCGTAAGAGAAGCTTCCCCGCTGTAACTCCCCTTCTCATGGTTTTGAATTAAGTAATTGTATGTTATTAGCGAATTTCCATAGGAAAAATGAGCTATTGCAGTGGCCCTTATAGTAACAAAAGTAGCAAATGAGCACCGATCATGGTCCCCAGAACACGTTTTGGGGTGTCACTAAAAATCATATATATATGTATATATGTGTTCGCACTCTAGCAGTCGCATTTTAAGTCCGATTTGGTTTAAATTTTGGTACACATGTTGGTTGTCTATGTCGCTCGGACGAGTTCGTTAGTCAAAAATATTCAACAACCGGAAGCACGTTTTTTTACCGGAAGTAACTATTTTTTGACATTTTCCCCACGAGAATTAATTTTTTTAGAGTGTTTTTCTACAAATATAAATGTATGATGTTATACTGCACATTTTGTTTTTTTACGCGACCTTATAGCTCGCTTGGTTCCTCCAAAATCGATCAAAACGTAAAATACCACAGAAATACCCGGTTCAAAGACATGTGTTGGATTCTACCGTGGGATTGGCGTGCGAAGCATTTTGCAGCTATTCAACACCGTCGTGAATAGATCTATTTCCCAAATTGTTGGTTGAAACCCTAAAACATTGGCCTATAAACTATGATTGGACACACTATGATAGCGTGTAAGCAGGCAATTTATTACAAATTTTAAAAAAATCTCAACATCGATTTTTTTGCGATTACTATACTTTCTCTATACTATAGTATAGTGAGAAAGTAAAAAAACAAATAACCTCCTTAAAATGAAGTGGTTTTGCCAACTGAAAAACTAGCCTTACAAATAGTTATTTGTTATTTACTTTCTGGTTGACATCAACGTCCTACCATGCGATAAGTGCAGTAAATGGTTTAGATAAGACGTATGCCACCTTAATTGAGCCTCCATTTTTATATAACACAAATTTTAACGGTTGAGATATTAGAAATAATAAACAACAAAAACTGTATTAGCTATTTACAACAAATTATAAACAAAATGTAAAAAATATTAAAATGAATAAAAAATTCACCAAGAAAACTTCAGGATTTATCTTATATATAAAATTCTCGTGTCAAATGTCACAATGTTCGTTCCCGTACTCCTCCGAAACGGCTTGACCGATTCTCATGAAATTTTGTGAGTATATTGAGTAGGTCTGAGAATCGGCTAACATCTATTTTTCATACCCCTTAGTGATAAGGGCTACGCCCCAGTGGCCCTCAAAGTTTCAATGTTAATCTTATGGAAGTTCAATCTTAAGGAAGAAGAAGAAAGATTTCTTTTGATTTTATCATGGGCACAAAAAACAGCTGTTCGTATGAAAAGCTTAAAACAGCTGATTTTGATCAACAACTGATTTGGATCAAAAACTGAATATAATTTTAGATTAGGCCTACATAGAAATTTTTTTTTTTTTACAATGAATTAAAACACTTGGGCTAATTATTAGTATCAGGTTGATTTGTCTATCCGTGCAAAGCCGGGTCGGGCCAGAAGTGGTACATTCATTTCTTACAATATCACCAACCCCTAAAGGGGGTGTGGGGTGGGGGCCGGGGGGGGGGGAGAATAAATTATAATAACTTAAAAATAATGTTTGCCTTTTGTTATTTATATATTCCCTCATCGTTCACAGCGCTCCATTTCACGCATATACCACATTCTTACACACTTACAATAATTAAGCTATTTTTTGTCTACACTAGAAATTACTTGAAAATTATTTATATGGCAAAACAACGTTTGCCGGGTCAGCTAGTTATTTATATTTCCCTTCAAGTAGCAAATATTAAAAATTACTTCTTTAAAAAATAAACTATTTCGTTATTGAAACATAAAATTAATTTTATCTAAAGAATTAACAAACTCTTGGAAAAATAGTAAATACAATTTCAACCTCCACGAAGTCCTGCTGGATGATGAAGCAATTTTATTGCAATATCTCGTATTTATGGAGTTTTCCTCTTTCTCCTTCATGCAAAAAGATGTGATATGTTCCAAAAAACAACCCTGGTATAAAAAGTTGCCCGCAAGAAAACCTCTACAGCCGAAAAAAGGATTGATATGAATGAAATCCCGCCGAAGGAGCATGTTCAGTGCTTCGCACCTCGGTCTTGATGTACACATAGAAACCTGTGTAAAATAGTTAATTTCTTTCATCGCTGATTTAATTGACGGAGAGCTTCAAAATTCTTTCAACGTTGTTTGGGGAGAGCTTGAAATTTGTTTCAACGCTGTTTGGCGGGGAGCTATTATAACGGAAGTAGGGGACGAGGAGACCATATTACTTGGCTTCAGAGATTATACTAACAAAGCTACAGGAATAAAATATAAAATATATAACACTTAGTATATTTTGTAGATAAAATATTAAACTTTGATACATAAACAAGAATTAATTAAATAAAAACCGGGACATTGGTTACTTTAATCAGTTGTAAAGAGTGTTTTTAGAAATGATTATTTGTAAAGAAGATATCCAAAATAAAAAAAAGTACCTAAATAAATACTAAGTAAGTAAATAATACCTAAATATTTCTGTTTCAAATTGGTAAACCTAAAACAGACCTTAAAATTTATGAAGCATCCTAGGCCTAAAGTGATTCATTTTAGCTTTGTATAATCGGTCTTTATTACATTTTTAAATTTTCTTTATTGAATTAACTAATGTTTTGAGGTTAAAAAATCAAATCAATGCTTCCGTTATAATAGCTCCCCGCCAAACAGCGTTGAAAGAAATATCAAGCTCCACGCCAAACAGTGTTGAAACAAATTTCAAGCTCCCCCCAAACAACGTTGAAAGAATTTTGAAGCTCTCCGTCAATTAAATCAGCGATGAAAGAAATTAACTATTTTCAGGGCTGTGCAAATAGTTTGAAAATAGATTCGAATCCGAATCCATCTCTGGATTCGATAGTCGAATCCGCCATGCAAAAATATTCAGATTCGTATTCGAAAACGAATCCGCTAATCCAGATTCGGTTCAAAAGATCGAGTAGTGACTGAAAAGATTCAAAAAATTTTCAAGGATAAAACAGTACGACTGAGAAAAAAAGTAATTAACGGTTTTGTACAGAGAATGTTGCACCATGTTAGGCTGCTGTGAATTAAATGTTTTACTGCAGCCTATAAGTGTTGCAGTTTGATTTCTTAATTTTTGACATTACCTGATTTAATTAGCCTATTAAATTTGTATTATGTTATTCACTTAATAATAATTATTAACTAAATTATGATACCAGTTAGTATAGGTGGGCTGTATTTGATTGTGTTAAATTCCCAATAAAAAGAAGTTGGATTCAATGTTAGTTTTTAATATAATTTAATTTTAAAATAAGCTGCTCACAGTCCAATAAATAATAATTTTTATAAACACCTTTTAAAATGTATAATTTTTTAATATTTGGTATCACTTCAACAAACTTTAGAGGATTCGGATTCAATTTGAATTCGTAGACTTGAGATTCGGATTCGTAGGCTTGGGATTCGGACTCGATTCGGATTCGTAATTTGCCCAAAAATATTATTCGGATTCGATTTGGATTCGTAATTATAGCATACAAATATTATTCGGATTTGATTCAAATTCGAAATGACTGAAAAAATATTATTTGGATTCGGATTCGATCTAGAATTTCTGGATTCGCACAGCCCTGACTATTTTACACAGGTTTCTATGTGCACATCAAGACCGAGGCGCGAAGCACTGAACATGGTCCTTTGGCGGGATTTCATTCATATCAATTCTTTTTTTCGGCTATAGAGGTTTTCTTGCGGGCAAATTTTAACAACAGGGTTGTTTTTTGGGACATCCTTTTAGTTGAACTTAATATTAACTATGAACAGAAATTGTCATTTTAGATTAGGAAATTAGTAAGCGTATTTTCTAAAATATCCTAAATAACTTTCGAACTTACTTTTCGTTGCTGTGAAGTCATTTCATGTAAACAAAATAATTATGCCTAATTTACTGCGTACCAAGTACATGAAATACTTACAAGTTCGTTTTGTTTTGTTTCCATACTGATTTGGTTTTCCTTTTTATAACCTAAATCTTTTTCTGAATATTTTGTTTGCCAATCGGCATACTTATAAACGAGATGTTTTCTATTATTTGCATTTTGTGAATTAGATAAACTAATTATTATTGGTGCAAAGTATGCTTTCCGGAATATAAATAAGACAAAGAAAAGAGGCGTTTTTCTTTTGCAATATAAAATTTAAGGCAAAATATTTGATTTTTGTAAGTTTTATTGCATGAAAAGATGCAGGATGGCGAGTTGAATTATTATATATAAAATACCTACTATAATTTTTCAAAAATATGAATTGTCCTGTCTGGTTAGATTTGGGGCCTTTGGGGATTTATCATCTTTGGATACTCCCAGTAAAGCGAAAAATTAAATGTATATTCCTCACAATATACATGCTAATTTGCTAAGTGTGATTTGCAGATTGCAGATGTATTTTTTAAAAAAATTTTTGAGAAAGGGGCCTCCAAACCCTCAGCTTTACTGGGGATAGCTATTTCATCCGTCCTGCACCGACCCTAGCGCTGGATGTGGCATTGGAGGGACGGTTACCCGTTCATTAGGGTTAATGATTTTTTTATTGAGTACTAGCTGACCCGTACGGCGTTGCCCGTGGTTGTTGGTATTTTCAGTCTTTTTGACGTAATTGTAATTCTTTTTAAGTGTTCGTTGAATACCTGTGCGTATCCTACTGTGGTCATGAAAAAAAGGCTACGCTATTTAAGAAAGCACTGAAAATTGTATTCCTGTAAACTACCATCTAACATGAAAAAGCTTTAAGTATATCATTTTAATGTATAGTTTTTACTAAGTTTGACTTTCACTTAATTTCATTGACAATGTTGCGAGCACCTACGGCCTTAGAGGAAGCTACGTACCAAATTTCATTCCAATTCGTTCTTATAGGGATTTTTAGTAACTTTGACCCCCCTCCCCAAACCACCCTAAAATTTCGAATTTCTTTTAACCCTTTCTTAGCGAGGGTTTAAATTAGCTGGGGGTCGTAGAAAAGATATTTGAATCACTTTGTAACATCCGCGTTAATTTAGGATGTAACAAACTGGTTCAAATAGAGTTTGTAATTTTAAATATATAGGCCTAATTAGTATAAGATATATATTGTTTAGTATTTAAATATACAATATACAGTATATATCAAAATAAAGCTATGAATGTGATATTTTAACGGCATTTAGTTTAATTCAGATGGTTTGTTTAGTTTTCAATAAAATATGTTTAAACTCGTGTACCTATGTTTATGGTTATGCAAGGTGTCAAATAATTTGTTTGTTATTATTATTATTGATAGCGAAAATATGTTTTGAAAAGTATTAAAAACTTCATAGTTATGATATATTTTATATAAACAATATTTTAAGCACCATATCTCTAAGTAGGCCTATATAGATATTTAATAACCAATGTTTGAGTTGAATTATAATTCTGTAAGCATTTTTATTTGTGTTTGTTTATAGTTTTTCAATCTAACCTTAAAAAGCTGTTGGTTTTGAAGAGTATTAAAGTTATTATAAATTATTTGCTAAGTACGGTAATGTTGCTATGGTAATACATGTAAACAAACATAAGCTTTTTATACGAACAGCTGTTTTTGTGAGCTATGGTTTTGAGTTCATAACAATAAATGCTGTTCAGTTTCTTCCAAATTTGAAACTTTTTCGGGAAACTTTTCTAACTTTTCTTTACGTATAAACCTTCTATGAAGTACTACAAACATTTTAAGACCAAAAATAGCCAAATCGGTCCAGCCGTTCTCGAGTTTTAGCAAGACTAACGAACAGCAATTCATTTTTATTAATATATATATATATATATATATATATATATATAGATATTCATAGTCTAGCTGTAAATGCACCTGATTAACTCGTGTTATAGTCCAGTGTATGATGGTTAAAATAAGGTATAACCTCCAAATTCTTTCGAATAAGTACGATTTTCATAAAAATTTGGAATTAAGCTCACCTTTTTACCTCTACTTCAAAAGTGACCTATCCTTATCTAGCCTTATTGTTTTTTAGGGTTAAAACAACCCTGTGATGCAAAAATTTGAAAACTGTACGCTTAAAAGATTAAAATGTGTCAAATAAAGGTTTTATTCTTCCTGGAACATGATTTACGATGTATTAGAATATTTCAACCCTTACAAATCATGCCTTGGGGTGGTTATTTTGGCAAATTAAAAAAAAAAAACATATTTTTAACAGCTTGAATTAATTTTCAGTTTTAATAATGTATGTATAAACTAAAAATCCATTCATATAATATAATTTATCGCAACGGTTCAACCCTTTAAAACCATTTCTTATGACAAATGTGAAAGTTACTGATTTTTTTTTAGGTTGAGATCGTTTACGTATATATTTATGAGTAGAATAAACATTATTCCTAATTCTGGAAAATAACTCATGATAGGTAAAAAACTTTTATTGTTAAAAACCACCCCTTTACAAAGTTCCGAGATGTCTCAGACAAATGCGATTTCTGTTTCAACGACAACTTTCTTAATTTTTAAGTTATATAATAGCTCCAAAAATAATTTTGCAGGGATTTTCAAGGGCTACAAGGAATGTAACGTTGAACTTTCCTGAACCCTTCGTTTTAGATATTTTTGAATTTAGAGGGCTTGGGGAAGCAAACTTTAAAGGTCATATCTCAATTAATTGTTACCTAGAGAAATAAAAAATGTTCAGTCAAAATAAAGCTACATTTTTTACATATCTTCTTTCGTTTTTGAATTGTTTCAAAAGAAAGACAATTGGTTTTAAAATGTAAAAAGTAGGTACCGGTACTCTTTTGTATTTCAATCAAACTTTTTCAAATGCAGGAATTCTAAACCGCTCAAACTTCTGAATCATGTTATTACTACTTAAAAACAGTAAATTATAAATGGATTATGATCAATTTCAATTCTCGTAATAAAGCCGTAGGTTTCATCAACAAATTTTTCTCCAAAAAAACCAGTAACTCATTTTATTTTCATCACAACTCCCTTAGTTTTTATGGTAGAAACTTTTATAAAAAACTCATTCATTTAAAATGCCTTCTCAGGTACTACTTTGTAAAATTACTTAACCCTCCCAGTGGCAGACTGCCCAAAGTGACGTTCTCTCAGGCGCAAGATGCAGCTATTTCGACAATTAGCGAGAATTTGCATATATTTGCATAATCGATAATTTAACCCACTTAGAATCATCCAATCGTAATAAAACTGGCACCATTGGAAAGGAAATGAATTAAACTTTAATTTTTGTATTTCAACTTTTTTGTAAAATGTATATTTACATACGTAATCATCGTTTTAAAATATGCAAATCGGTCTACAGCTCTTTCCGTGCGCGAATGTGCATACAATTGTACTGTTATTTCCCACTTCTTCAACGTTTAAGACCATCTACAATAATGTTTCTTTTGCAATTATAACGATACCATTGGATTCGTCAAGATTGTATCTTTCTGTTGGTGTCTTCCAATCAGATGTCACTATAAAACTAGTATTTTTTCCATGAATTACTGTAAACCCTTGCGATTGGACCGTTCTCAACCAATGAAACAGCCCATTTGTCAACCGATATTGGGAAGGCACTGCCTTATGTTTTGACAGATTTCTTTACACCATTTTGCACAGCAAAGTCTGAAGTTTGTAACGGTGGGAAGTAATCCAGAAATAACCGGTTTTTTGTCTGTCTAGACGACAGTTCAAATGAACGTTCTAGTGAGAAACTCTAGCGCGTGGGTTCCCACGTTATTCAAGTGTCCCGTACTATAGGCAGAGTGTAAGGTAGTGGCTTTTCATTAGATTGATGTCATTTTGTTATTCAAATAAATATAACTCAAACACTTTTGTGAACTAAGGAAAGACAAGTATACCGTTCTTTTCTTTGATTTATCCTCTACATCCACTTTGTTATAATAATATTTCATTTTTGAGCAAAGCATATATTAGTAAATGACGTTACAATCTAGGCCTAGGTTTGTTACCAGTCGTGTACTTGGAACATAAAAACTGTTTTTTTTTCAAAATAAAAAATTTGACATTGATAAATGTTTTTATACAGTTATATTTAGAACTAAATTACGAAACTTTTTTACACTTACGAAAAAATACAAAAAGTGTTTACTACTTGTTATGTAGGCCTAAAGTTGAACTTTTTCCTTTCGTTACTGAACATTTTTTGTTCTTGAGCTAATAACTTTTACAATTTCAAAATAAACTAATTTTTAGTGGCACATTTGAATTCTTTGAAGTTTCTTCTACAAAAAAGCTATTGAACACTTTTGGATTGGGGTTCATTTACTATTTTTGGCGAATTTTTTAAAATATGCTTGCAAAACGCTAAAAACGGGCTGGCCAATTTTAGCTTTAACCGTGCCAGTTCTAGGGTTAAATGTTTTCCCGTAATAATTGATCATTGAATGTTTCGACAACAACAACAAACAAATTTTATATGTTCTAAGTACGTCTTAGACATTTCCCGATAAACCCGGCACATAGGAGTTTAAATTATGAAGATTATACTCTAATAGCAAAACATATGTAAGAGTTATAATTAACCCTTTCTACTCCAATTACTGGGGAGCCAGTGTTGCTATCAGCTCAATTTAATTTTGAACGAATATTGCACTTTAATTTTTTTACTCCAAAAAAAGTATTTCTGTCAGTTCTAAAAGGCCGATTTTTGTGTGTAGTTTCTTCTATGACTAAAGTATAGATTGGTATGAAATAAAACATATATTTTAAATTTTTATTTATTGAAAAAAATAGAAATTTGTAACAAAAAACAGTAATTTTGGACAAATTTTCAATGGGAAGACCTATGTTTTGTTGCTTGTTTTTTGTTGTCTATATCCTTACAAACAAAATTAAGTGGTCTACAAATGTTTTAGACATAATAATACATTATAAAAAAATTATAATTAAAAAACAAGTTTTTTTGTAAAAATTAGTTTTATTGAAAAACATTAAGCCCACTTCACACGTTGCAATTTGGTTGTACATTCTGGGCTGTACAACCAAATTGTACAATCAGGTTGCAACGTGTAAACGAGAGATTGTAACAATTAATTGTAAGATTGGTAAAAAGTTTGACCAATCATGCAATCAATTGTACAATGTGACGAGATTCTAAGGAGAGGTTGCAACGTGTAAACGGGCTTCCAATCTCCCGTCCAACCAATACACTCAAAACAGTGTCGATCCTTCCCACAGTCAGACTGCAGTTGTTTGAAGAGGTGCACCATGACGGATTCTCGGGAATTCTTAGTAGGATTTATAGAACTTTATCGAAATTTCCCTTGTCTTTGGCAAGTGACTAATAAGGATTATTGTGATAGGTCCAAAAAAGATCTCGCATATGCGGAATTAATTGAAAAGTCCAAAGAGTTTGACCCTAAGGCCGTTAAGACCGCTGTTGCCAAGAAAATCAGTAAATTACGCACAGTATACAGGAAGGAAATAGCGAAAGTCAATAACTCACTGAAATCCGGTGCTGGTGCTGATGACGTATACAAACATAAGTTGTGGTATTACCAATTGTTACAGTTTTTAAGTGACCAAGACTCAACACGGAAGGAACAGATCACCATTGAAGAACACATTATTTCAATGTGGCGGTAAGTCGCTCATGTGCAGAAATTGATTTCCTCATAATTGTGTCCTTTTTCTCGATCAGAGGAGATACTAAGTTTAGTAACTCTACGTATGAGTCTTCTGAGACAACTTTTCTCTCTTAAGAAGCCAAGGCCGACACCACTTGCTCCTTGGTTTCTGTTGTCCCTTTCTCGCTTGTCTTACCAAACAAATTGCGTAAAGCGACCACAACAGCACCTCCTCCATAGTGATCACAAGTCACAACTGAGGTTTACCAAGGAATAATTATAGTTTTTTACCTTTTTAAGAATAGTTTGAGCAATAAATTGGAGCGTGTGAACAGAAATACAATCTACAACCAAATTGTAGCAATCACTTGGTACAACCACAATTGTAACAATTGATTGTAGCGTGTAAATAGAAATACAGCCTAAAATTTGATTGTACAACCAAATTGCAACGTGTGAAGTGGGCTTTAGTTTTGGCACCAACTTGTACAAAATTCTCTGTTTGAAGTTATTATTGTTTGTTAATGATGGATGTTGAATTTTGTTATAATTACTTGTTCGGACATTTGCCATCATTTGTGTGTTAAATAATCAAACACGACGTTTCGGGAATACAAATCAATTCCCGTTCTCAAGTGACTAAAACTAACGGTACATAAAAACTAGTCACCGTTAGTTTTAGTCACTTGAGAACGGGAATTGATTTGTATTCCCGAAACGTCGTGTTTGATTATTTAACACACAAATGATGGCAAATGTCCGAACAAGTAATTATAACAAAATTGTACAAAATTGCCTCAACTATTTATTTTATTGCTTAGCAACAGCATTATTTAGGTCAAAACTAGTAAGTAAAGCTTTTTTCAAAACTTATTGGTAATATTGGAATCACTCAGGTTCGAAACAAAAGTTCCGTCGCCACTTCCGTCATTTTGTAACAAACTGCCATCGTCTTCGTTCATTTTATTTCACAACAATTATTATTGTAAAAAAAAACACTATTATTAAAAAATAAACTGTTAAATTACACACAATAAACGAGTACAACAAAATTAAACAACGCGTAAGCTCACGAAAACACTGCGCAGTAAGTAGGAACCAAACAACGGCGAGAGCAGACAGCTGTTTACAGAGCGGCCAAAGACGGCAAACATTTCATTCTCTAAGGTTTATTTACCACAGAAACTAAACTCAAATGGTTCTAAAAAAGTCCCACAGATAGCAGCACATCTCAAACTTCAACAATAGCGGTCATCAAAGTAATTACGTCCATTCAAATGCAATCAAAGAAAATTGTCATAGCAAGTTCGGGGCTCGCACTACATAGGAGTTCGTGCGGATTAGTAGGGTGTGGGGCTGCCCCGGCACTCGAGTGGAAAGGGTTAAAAGAATAATGAAGGTATAAGAAAAATACCATATTTCAAAAGTACAAGGTAATAAACACCGTTATTAAATATAATATTTATTAAAAATTGTATAAACATTGTTATTTCATAAGAGTTAAAAATGAACTAAAATTGATAATTAACTGAGTTTATAAACTATGCGTAAATTAATTTAAATTTGGACTTAAAAATTGTAAGCTTTATTACTGCATCTAACTTTAAATTGTTCTTAAATCGATGTTTGTTTATAAGGTGGTTTTAATTTATGTTGTTTTAAGATATATTTATATAGAGTTCAAACAAGAGAATCAATTTTTTTTTAAATAATTGTAAAACTATAAATAACTATTACGCCCTCGTGAAAAATCACAAGCAGTTTAATTATATACACATCAGAAATACTTAATTAAAAAAAAAAAAAAACACAACACACATTATCCAGGCCTACTTAAATATGCTGACAGGGATTTTTAACTCGGTAAATGTGTACAATTAACGGATTATAAAACTGTAGGCCTATTTGTTAAAATTTTGTGTTTATAATATATATATACATTATTATTTATTTAAAGAAAGATAAAAATATTACCTTTCAATTGCTTTTGATTTCATATTGATAGATCAAGAGATTTAGAAGTTATTGATATTATAGTGAAGAAATTAATAATCAAATATGTTTATATGTTATACGAAGCTGTACAAATGTTTCCGAAGCTAAACGAATAGGTATCTCTTCTATAATTTTGTATAAATGAATAATTGATGATAAAAGGTTGTATTTATATACAGTTTATAACCTCAAGGCAAACCTTATAACGTATTATGGCTTAAATTAGTTCTATAACTCATTAAAAAAAATCCACTTCACAAGAAATTATAATGTTTGAAGTTGTAACCCCAAAGTATAACCTACGCTGGGTTTTGTTTAAGTATTACAGATGATGGGTGAAATCAGCTGTTATATTATACGTTACTCACGTTGTAATATTTTGGTACAACTGGAGGGCAAGTAAAATGATAATAATTCAAAGGTATAAAGAAGTCCTGGCTTAGATCAAGCAAAACGGCCGTTTTGCGGAACGCCAAGAAAAAAAACGGCCTTGCTATAACATACGGAAAACATCGCACCATGTTATTGACCACTTAAAAATACCATTTTAAAAATTTAAAATG